>CM060484.1:30930030-31014341 GCA_030544235.1 Lepturacanthus savala
CAGATATTATAATAAAAATAATAAACTTTATTGGTGCAGCATCTTTCATACAAGAAATGCAGCTTAAAGTGTTTTAACAGACATAAAATAAACATCAAAAACATGTTAAAAATAATATTAAACATTAAAAACAACATAAAAACCTGTTCAATAATTCATGAAAGTGGAAAATCTGTCTTAAAATACATTCACTTTTATAAATATCTAGTGAAGTAATATATGATGTAATGTTTGGATCTATTGAAGACAATGAAATATCTGCAATGTTAGGTTAAATGTCAAAAATACAGCATGACACTATCCTCATTGTTGTGTTTGTGTGTGTGTGTGTGTATTTTTTTTGAGTCTCTGTGTGTGTGTGTATGTGTGTGTGTGTGTGTGTTTTTGAGTCTGTGTGTGTGTGTGTACTGACCCAGTCACTGGACACACTGACCCAGATAACATTGTCTCGCTGAGGAAGAGGAGAGCTGTTAGCGTGTTAGCGTGTTAGCGTGTGTTCAGAGTCACATGGTGAGTGGATGACTTTTATCAGTTGGTAGGATTCTGCTGCAGCTCGTGCTGCTACGTGGACGCTGGTTCAGACGCTGTAATCATCGTCTGAGTCTGAGAGCAGTGACACATGAAGAATGGAAAAGCTCTGTCACACATGTAGAGACGTGGTCCACACATGAGCTGCAGGGTTCTCCTCCTTCAGAGGAATCTGAATTAATCATAAGACAGTTAAAATCTGCTCCCACAGGCCGTCCACTGAATTATTAATCCATCAATAAGGCCCTGCTCACACAATCTCAATATTTAATGCATCATGGGAACCTGCCTGCTCCATTCATCTTCATTAGTTTTCAGTTATATGTTCTGGGATTGATCCTTTTAAAACGTGAATAGGTGATCAGAGCGTGATTCAAAGGCTGTTTCTTTTCCTCTGTTTTCATTTAGAAGTGGAGAAAAGGGGCCGAGTCAGACCAGGGGAGTCCAAGAGGCTGGACTCAGCTCTGCTTACAAATCCAATTAAAGGCTCTGGTTTGGGTTGAATTGGTCCAAATTAGGCTGATCTGTGAGTTCCCTGAGAACAGGACACGATGGCCGGCAGCTTTATGATAAGAAAGGGAGTGACACAGCAGCACGTCTGTTAATGTTGAGTCAGTTTTGTGTTTCTCTTTTTCGTTTGCATATTAAATTTCGTGGCGGTCTTTCGAAACGTTCGATGACTCCGTTGTTTGTCTTCCTTAATTTCTTCCATCTGTTCTCGTGTTTGTCTTTGTCATCTGTTCTCTATTCGTCTGTTTCGTCCATGTTTTATTTTTTAATCCTCCTGCAGACAGTTTCTCGGTTTTCTGAAAATCCTTCTCGATATTTTTCACACAGTCGGACTCGAGGATGAATATCTGTCACGGAAATGAACAAAAACACAAACTGGTCACACAGAGCTTGGCAGCAGCTTTAGCTGGAATAACAGCGGCTGCACTTTGTGCCAAAGTCAAGATGGAAAATCAACAGTCGTGTTGTGTTTCTACACCTTCACAGTTTAATTGTAATTATACACAGTGGAGGAAGAAAATACTCAGGCCCTTTGAGTATTTAACTCAGACTTGTTTTATAAATAATCAGGCTGTAAATATATTCAGTATGTTTTAAATTACATTAATACGATGAGCTTTAATTTACTGAACCTATGTGATCATCAGGAGTTCATTAGATAAATCTGAGGGACTGAGATGACAGTTTGTGTAAAATAAAAGAAAAGTTCTGATGCAGAAATTTGGGTTTTATATTTGAGTTTTAATATAAATGTAATATTCATGTAAAGAAACATGAGACACAACCACACAATGTTGAATAAGGCATCATGTAAAATGTTGATCTAAAGTAGAAAATGTCCCTGTAATATATAACTATAGAGGAGTAGAACCACTAAAAGCAGAAATACAAGTACAAGTACCTCAAAATTAAAGTGTAGTACTTTCCACCACTGCATTTAGATATAGTGTGTGTGTGTGTGGTATGTGTGTGTGTGTGTGTGGTATGTGCATGTGTGTGTGTGTGTGTGTGTGTATTATAATGACATCAAATCAGGAAGTGTTTTTTCCTTTTCTGTGTTGGGTAACAGTCAGTTTACTATTTCTATAGTTTTTATTTCAGTACTATTTATTGCTGTGTTGTCACTCAGAGACAAATAGTTGAAGCTTCAAACTGTCTGACTCCGTCTGAAAGTGAAACCAGAATGAAACCAGAATAAAAACCAGAATAAAACCAGAATAAAACCAGAATAAAACCAGAATAAAACCAGAATGAAACCAGAATAAAACCAGTGGAACCAGTGGAACCAGTGGAACCAGTGGAACCAGTGGAACCAGTGGCCAGAATAAGAATCTGCATGATGAACTTCTGGATAATCACCATGTTTCTCTAAGTCTGAATCCTGCTGATGGGGAGAGATTTGAATTCAGCAGCAGATACATGAAAACATGGAGTGTGTGTGTGTGTGTGTGTGTGTTTGTGTGTGTGTGTGTGTGTGTTTGTGTGTGTGTGTGTGTGTGTGTTTGTGTGTGTGTGTGTGTGTTTGTGTGTGTGTGTGTGTGTGTGTGGTTTTGGTCCCTGTTCGTCAGCAGATGAGATGGAAAGTGAGATGTTTTGGATGGAAACATGTTGACTTTGGCTCAGACTTTGGGTTCAGGTACCAAATGTTTGACTAAGACAAAGAGAGACAATGGGACAGAGCCACCAGTGTGTGTGTGTGTGTGTGTGTGTGTGTGTGTGTGTGTGTGTGTGTGTTTTGAAGTAATTCACAGTATGAATATGTGTGTCCCTCACACATTGATTTCTACATGAACTGGATCGTGATGCTTGCAGATAATCTATATAATCATATATCTTTATAATCAATGCAGTTTATTTCCATGTTAGAACAGAAACACAACAAACTGCAGACGTGTTACGATATTTTATGACTTTTTTTGTGTGAATTTAATGAAACCAGTGCATGAAGAGCTGCCTGTTGATATTAGGTAGACGTCACACTGGACGTTGTCCTCCCTTTGGTGTGGGTGAGATATGTGAATAAATCCTTCCTTCATAGACGGAAGCTGCCTCTACAGCGCCACCGATTGGCCCAATGCTACCAAACATGACGTCACATCTACATGTTCACCACATATGGTTCTAAAAGCACAGCAGATATGACGTTGTTTTGTTGTTTTATGAAAGTTAAGCTCCGCCCACAGCACCTGTGAAACTTTGAGTTTCCAGCCTCACTGAGAGTGATTTTTATTATGACTACCTGTAGGTTTTGTTAAAATCACAGTCTAAAGAGTGTTTTCAGCTGCTATTTATTGAAGAAGCAGCAGCTTCTCACCTGGTGTCTAATGATTAGAATCCTGTATGGATGATGGTGAATTATGTAACGACCCAGACGGTTCAACTGGCCACCATATAAATTATTGATGTGAGTTTTGGGTGAATTCAGAATGTTCTACCCTTCCCCAGATACTGAACAGAGGACGTCTTTCTTCTCTAAGAGTTGTTTTTCTGACTAACTCAGCTAATTGGCTTCAGCGGGAAACTGCTGTCAAGACGGTTTTAATAGGAAGTAGAAGCAGAATACAAATCTACTTAATCGTCCTGTAGGAAGGAAGTTGATTATTTTGCCAATATGCTACTTTCAGTTCCTCAGGTAGTGTGTGTGTGTGTGTGTGTGTGTGTGTGTGGGGGTCGATTGTCCTTAAAATGACTGTGTGTGTGTGTTTTTGTATTCTGCAGGTGACCATCCTTCGAGGAAAGGATGGATATGGCTTCACCATCTGCTCAGATTCTCCTGTGAGGGTTCAGGCTGTTGATCCAGGCAAGTTTCTGAGTGTCTGTGTGCATCTGAATCAACTTCAGGAAGCTGTTTAACACTCCTGTGTGGTAGAAAGGTAGAAATATTAAGATATATTAATATGTTTTTAGCTGCAACTAACTACTTGTTCTGATAGTCCATTGATCTATAGATTATTGAACAATTAGTTGTTTGGTTCATAAAATGGTGTAAAATGTTGTTTTAAAAAGACAAAATGCACCAAGACTGAAAGAGATTCTTAACCATTAATGTTCATTAATGAGGAAAGAACATTGGAAATGAACAATGGAAAAACAGCAGGGTCAGGGTTTCAGATTAATGCACATGGATCTATTCTATTTATTAATTACAAGTATTTATAACTCCAAATATCAAATATAGAACCACTCAATATCTACACATTCCAGGAATTAGACTGTGCCTGTTCTCAATGGACCAACTCAGGGTTATCATTTATATACAGATGGAATTTATTAACACAGGCAATAGTGGGAAAATGTGCTGCACTGAACACTTAGTTTACTTCTGATATTACATGATGATCATAAATAGAGCTGCAACTAATGATTATTCAGATAGATTATTAAAATGATTAATCAATTAGTAGTAGTGGTGTGGTTCATTAAATGGTGTAAAATGTGTTTCATCAATGCTGAAGATTCAACCTAAAATGTCTTTTTTTGTCCAAAGATCATCAGTTTATTATTATAGAGACTAAAGAAACCAGGAAATAACCAGAGAAGAGAAGCTGGAACCAGAGAATTTGGACATTTTCTTATTAAAATGACTCATATCCATCAAACGATTTTTAAAACAGTCAGTCATTTTCCTACCTGCTTATTCCTCATTAGGGTCACATGGTCTGCTGGAGCCAACCCCAGCACATTACAGTGAGAGGCAGGGATACACCCCAGATGGTCTCCAGCCAATTGTGGGGCACACACACCATTCACTCACACACTCACACCTACGGGCAATTTAGAGTCTCCAATTAACCTCAGCATGTTTTTGGACTGTGGGAGGAAGCTGGAGAACCTGGTGAAAACCCACGCAGACACAGAGAGAACATGCAAACTCCACACAGAAAGGTCCCAGACCCAGGACCAAGGAGGTCTTGAACCTGCGACCTTCTTGCTGTGAGGCAACAGTGCTAACCCCTGCACCACCGTGTCGCCCCTGGTTTTTAAAACAGTTGCTGAATAATCTGATATTTGGCAAATAATTAATTATTTAAGTAATTGGTTTGGGGTAAAAACAAGTTGAATTTCAGGTTGAATCTTCAGCTTTGGGAACATTGATCCACATTTTACACCATTTAATGAACCAATCAACTAATAGATTAATTAGTTCAATAAAAGATGAGATTAATCCGTGTGAATAGGCATTAGTTGCAGCTCTATTGATCATATTAGTGTGACATTTGTCTTCTAAAACAATCAGAAAAGTAGAAAATAAGAGTCTGGGAGTAACTTCTTATAAGATGCATGAACATTTTTTGTGTCTTTTTCATCTTTTTGGGGACGGTGTAGGTGATATTTAATACAGAATGGAAATCAGACCCAGAATCTCTTTTTCCTACTTTCCCACTTGTTTCAGGAGACAAATGTCACTTGTACTAGAATCATGTTCCCAAAAGAGAAACAGGACCAGGAAATAATAGTGAAGAGAAGGTAGCAGAAACCTCCTGAGGGTCGCACCTGGCTCCCGGCCTGAAACCAGCCAATCACAGAGAGGCTCATTAATATTAATGAGATGAATAGAGAATGGCCTGGTCCTCCTCCAGAGAGATGTTAAACTGCATTGAGACGATGTTTCACACTTGAAACTACAAGTGTATCTTGTTAAAGTGTAAAATATGAGCCCTTTAAATGTTGAGGTCGTCCCAACTCAGTTTTAACTGAGGTTTTTTTAATTTAATTCGTTGCCAGCAGCAGATTTCTAGATTTAATTATATTAATGGCATGAACTTGGCATGAAACTACAAATCCCATTAAAGTATATGGAGACAAAACTGTTGGAGGAACTGCCAGAAATCATAGCTTCTCTTCCCCGTGTTCCAGCTCTTCTTGTAAATATTGCATTTATTGTACATTTATTGACTGAGTTTGGTTTCCCCTGAGTGCATCTTGCATAATAAAACCTTAATATGGACGATTTCTTTTATATAGCGCCGGTAGCTTTGAGAATCACCATTATACGGGCTCCTGCAGCAGCGGGTGTTGCAGTTAATGGGGAGGCTGTCTGTCAAATGGATGGAGAGTCAAGCCCCCGCGTTGGCAGGCGTCCTCCCCACCGCCCCCAACACCACCAGATCCTGATCCAGCAGCTGATTCTATCATTACTGTCTCACTCTGAGCTGAGACACATCTGAGGGAGTTAAATCTGAGTTTCCTCTAAAACAGAGGAGTCAAACTCAGTTTGTTCCCGGGTCACATCAGTGTTGTGGTTTCCCTCAAAGGGACAATTATAAAGATCATAAAGATGTTTTAAAGATTGGAATCTCTGGTTTAGTGTTGCTATGCTAAATATTAAAGAATAGAAAGTAGCAGAAAGTAATGACAGATGTACTTCAACAAAGGAAAATAAGGAAAAAACAGAAACTTTCCTGTTTTTAAACAACCTTCGTGGCCGATTGAGAAAAAGATGTTGGAGTTAACGAAGTTGTACAAAGACAACGTGACCAGCGTGTCTCTGTTAACTTCAAACATTTATTCACTGTAAATAAATCACACCAGTCTGTGAAGCTCTGGAGGGACCACAGGAAATGAGGTGGAGACCAGATCTGGGCCCCGGGCCTTGGGTTGGACACCTACGCTCTAAATGAAAACAGCCGTGTATCATAATCTGATCTGATGAATAATTCACTGCTTCATCAGTGTGAGACGTCTGGAGGAGGAAGGGTCCACATGTAGAGTTACAGCCTGTCTCTGGTTTTTAGGGGGTCCAGCGGACCAGGCCGGTCTGCAGCAGCTGGACACTCTGCTGCAGCTCAATGGTCAGCCGGTGGAGCAGTGGAAGTGCATGGACTTAGCTCACGCTATCAGGTAACCAGCGATCACTGCACACTTTACTGCAGGGAGTCATTTACTCAGGCTGATCTCCAATTAATAATCATAGCTGATCTACAGTCTGAGACTCACAGGTTATAATAATAATCTCTACATGTCTTTGTTTGAAGTAACTCATGTACAATTTTCACTAACTTGTACTTTTAACAATATTCTAATAAAATGTCTCTTTTCTTTCACCTTTTGTGAAATCAATGTATTTTAAATTGACTCCACATTGATAAACTAAACCACTGAATTGTTCTCACACATACTTAGTGAAAACAAAACAAGTAGTTTATTAAACTATATTAACTATAATAATAGAACACAGTCTGTATAATGAGTCCTTTAACGTTTGATATTTTAATCCATTTTGCTGATTCCCTCATGTCTGTGAGGAAAATGATTGACCTATTTTCATATATGGAAAACATATGGAAAATGAGGAAAAAAGGTCAAATATCCCTGAAATTATGAAGTTATCCTGGAAAATGATGTCAGTGAAAACATAAAGTTGCCTATTATGTGTTGGTTTGAACTGCTGCATGTTTTATTTGCACTGTTGTTAGAATAAATGAATGTGATTTAATGTGGTTAAATTAGCATTAAAGCTATAAATCAGTCAGTTTGACTTTATTCAACTTTACTATTTACTTCATAACTTTATTATTGACTTCATTATCATTATCCTGGATAACTAATATATTTTTTGACCCACAGCTTACATACACTACACATAGAATAGAATAGAGGTACATTTTATTAATAAAAAGATTTGCATATTTATCCACACATTAAAGAGGACTGTATGGAAATGTCCTGGATAATAACTTTAGTTTAGGAGTTGAACCCTGTTACTGTATTTTTACTCAAGTAACATTTTTAATTCAGGACTTTTAGTTATTGAGTATTTTTTGACGACAGTTTTCAGTTTTCTGGATTTCCCCATAAGGAACATAGAGTGTCCTCTATGGAATGACTACTAGTAGATATAGATGTGATGGTTTTTAACTCTAACTCACACTACATAGAAGTAATTTATAGTTTAATATTTCTATTTATATATTTTATATTTAAATTAGATTAGAAACTATATTGATCCCACATCAGGGAAATGTGTGTTTCAACAGCTCAGATACAGAGAAGCAATAGAAGATAACAGTTTTATAAAAAGACAGAAAAGGCAGAAACAATAAATAAATGAATAAATACACATTATATACAGAGAGTAGAGATGTACCAGTATCAGTAGACACAATATACTTTATGCATTATGGTTGAGGTGGAGGTATTTAAATAAGTAAACACACTATGATACATATTTTATGCATGTTTTAATAAAGTGTCTATTTATTGTGTCCTGGTGATATTTTATCTATTTATCTTACATGTATTGTGTCGAGGAACAGTCCCAGACATGAGAGGAGATTGTTTTCAGACATTTATAAAATCAATCCATGAAAGAACTAGTGTAGAGTGATCTAACAGCCTCTGGACAAAGGTTCCTAACATGTTGCACAAACATTCCCCTTCAACTAGTCTCCACTTCTGTCCACAGGCAGGAATTTGGTGAGTTTTGGTGGTGGCTAAATATACGATGGCCCCGTGGAAATGGGTCACGATGGTGACGTCTCACACCAACACAATACTCCAAACAAAGATCTGAAAGCACAGGCTGCAGTAAATATCTCCCCCAATAATCTGATAGAAAAGTCTGCTCAGGAAGAACCTGTCAGCAGTTAGTAGTGAAGCAGCAGCAGCTTCTCACCTTTATTCCTGCAGCTGATTCTAAGTTGTCATATTTTTATCTATATATCTTCTATTTATTGTGTCCTGGTGATATTTTTATCTATATATTTTATATTCATTGTGTCCTGGTGATATTTTTATCTATATATCTTCTATTCATTGTGTCCTGGTGATATTTTTATCTATATATTTTATATTTATTGTGTCCTGGTGATATTTTTATCTATATATTTATATTTATTGTGTCCTGGTGATATTTTTTATCTATATATTTTATATTCATTGTGTCCTGGTGATATTTTTATCTATATATTTATATTTATTGTGTCCTGGTGATATTTTTTATCTATATATTTTATATTCATTGTGTCCTGGTGATATTTTTATCTCTATATCTTCTATTCATTGTGTCCTGGTGATTGTTTTCCAGGAACAGCTCCAGTGAGATCACGGTGGTGGTGTGGCGTACCGGACCCTCGGCCAAGCCTTCCTTCGAGGGCCTGATCCACCGACCCTCCTACAAACCCTCCACCTCCAACTATGATGCCCCTTCCCCTCCGACCCGCAGACGTGTCCCCGACACTGGTCCCAGTAAGACGCCCCCGGCGGTGCCGCCCCTCCCTGCCCACCACCGAGCCGCCGCCAGCCGCCGGCTGCTGGTCAACGGCTCCGACGCCGGCGGTGGCGGCGGCATCGGATTAGGGACCCTGGCGTGGGGGGCTCAGGGGGGGTCGGCCGAGGAGCTGGACGGGAAACCGCGACACCTGCACCACCCCCACACCGCCACGCTGAAGGGAACCAGGGTGAAGGCCTCCAACGGGGACAACTACATCATCCTGGCCCCCATCAACCCTGGAAGCCAGGTACCGCAGACCGGTGCTGGGCTGCATCTTCATCATCTGCTTCGTCCTCCTCATCCTCACCAGGGCCACATGGTGGCTCATCCTAGATATGTGTCCTTACCCTTCCTCCCTGGTGCTGATAGATAGACGGACTGGACCCGCTCCACCAGTTAATGTTGTGTCTTTGGTTTGTGCTGCATCACGTTTTCAACACGTTACATACAGATCACACACATCATCTCATGATGAATAAATGCAGTAAAAAATAAATTATATATATATATATATATGAATACATTTATATATAAATGACTCCATAAAAATATTAATAAAATAAAAATGTGGTTTGCAAATGTATTTCTGACATAAATATTATATACAAATCCACAAATATGAATTTAAAATTTTCATCAAATTGCAAATACATATCTGTTTCTATGAAATAGATTTAAAACAAGAAATATATTCATGAACCACATATTTGGATTTTTTTTTTTACATTTCTATGCAAGTGTCATATTAAAAACATTTTAGTGGAGAGTTATTTTTATATAAATCCCGACATACGTGTGTGGCTCTTCTGTGTATTTATTCATTATGAGACTGATCTGACTCCATATCACATCCATATGGAAAAGCCTGAAAAAAAGAAGGAGACAATAACATATAAAGTGGAGCTGTTAATAATTCATTGTATGTCTTTACTATATTTCTTTCATTACATTCTACGGACTAAGCACAGTTCATGTTAGGAGAACAATGCATATGTATCTGACAGCATTTATTACAGATATCTTACTGATAAATCACCTGTATGCACTGGTTTATACACAAATACACCAGGAAGCTGGCATCAACAAAGACAAAGGAGGCAAACTTTTATTCCTACTTTATGAAAATAACACATTCACCTCATGCAGTATCACATGTATGTACATGCACACGTTCAGCGTCTATGTACATGAACCACATGTACTTATGGTGACATCATGTATTTGAGGAAAAAGCTTCATCATTAAAGCGAAATAAAGCAAACTCATTAAATCAAAAAGACTGAACTGAATTCCTCAGCTAACACCAACGTAACCTGACGATACTAACCCATTAATAATAATAATAATAATAATAATTATTAATTAACCCATTAACTAGCTAACAAACTGGTTGAAGCAAAAGAGAAAAAAAGAATATTATCAGTGTCATCTGTGTGTTTTATTGTCTGTTTTTACAGCATCTACGGCCTCATTTACACGGCAACGATTAAAACAGGAAGTTTGGTGTGTTTGGGTCTTTGGTTTCCATGGCAACAGCATTTTGGGATCCTGAGGATGCACTTTTTTGGATTTTTTTAAATTTCTGTTTCTGTGCTAATGTCACAGAACACAGGAGTTGATTTAACAAGGTGTTGATGTGCTGCAGCATTCCTCTCATCATTTTGTGGCGGGTTCATTACTCCACAGGGTTTTTCATCCACTCGTACGTCGTGGATCAGGTTTTGTGGATCCTTGTGCATGAGGAACAGGATGAAAATGTTGTTGTCTGCACATGAAAAGAAGAACCAGACAACAACAAAAGTTTCAGGATCGTTGTCGTCTAAACGAGGCGTAGATTTACCCCGACGTGTCCAAACAGTTGTTTAACAAACTAAACGTGTTTTGTCGTGTTGAGTCGATGGTTAAATCCTGTTTAAATCTGTCTGTGTGTCTCATGCACAGTGAGTTTTCTTCTGAGTGTTTTTCACTAGAGGAACAGTCCCAGACATGAGAGGAGATTGTTTTCAGACATTTATAAAATCAATCCATGAAAGAACTAGTGTAGAGTGATCTAACAGCCTCTGGACAAAGGTTCCTAACATGTTGCACAAACATTCCCCTTCAACTAGTCTCCACTTCTGTCCACAGGCAGGAATTTGGTGAGTTTTGGTGGTGGCTAAATATACGATGGCCCCGTGGAAATGGGTCACGATGGTGACGTCTCACACCAACACAATACTCCAAACAAAGATCTGAAAGCACAGGCTGCAGTAAATATCTCCCCCAATAATCTGATAGAAAAGTCTGCTCAGGAAGAACCTGTCAGCAGTTAGTAGTGAAGCAGCAGCAGCTTCTCACCTTTATTCCTGCAGCTGATTCTAATTTGTTGTGACAGGTAGAAGCCATCACTGCTCCACTGAGTCATACAAACTAAATTAAATGTCATGCAGGGAACCACAGATGATTACATGGAGCTTGATCCCTAAACATTACGCACATCAACACAGAAACAACAAATGTAGGACACCAGTACGAAGTTGTTTTAAAGTTATTTCGTATTGTTCTGTTTTCAGATCTTGAGGCCTGTTTACCAAGACAACCAGGGAACTTTAGGTAAGACGCTGCAATGTTAGTCAAAAGGTCTATTTTGCCGGGAAGCCTTTTATTCAAGTTCATTATTTTAGATGTAACCTAGTGTTAATTTCCTTTTTGACCTTATATTTCAAGTTATTATTTAGATGATGAATTCACTCAACATTTGGCACCTTGTCTCGAATTAAACCTTAAAAATGAATATAACTTAATATAACTAAATAACTTACCATTTGTCCAAGGTTATTAAAAAAGGAAGAATCAGTCATGTTTTTCTGGAACTGTAGAAATATAACATCTTAAAATATCAAATCTGCATCCAGAACCTGATGCATTAAAACACTAAAAGACAATCAGACACACACAAAAGGATTCTATAAAACCCTCTTTGGTTTAAATCCATCGTGTGGTTTCTAGTTTCTGTTCCAGCTCACAGTAACAGGCCTGTTGTATATATACAGGTAGCTGGAAACACAATAAGACAGGAAGGAAACACACTGGTCAGACCAGAACCCTGAAGGAAATTCTGTCCATTTGTATTGAGTCTGCAGCCAGTGGTGACACATGAGCTGCAGGGAGAACAACTGGAATCATTCTTTAATGACTCCACACCAGATCTCCTTCAATCTCTGTTTATAATCTTCTATACACTGATAAACCTTTGCAAGATACATATATTTGATGCTTCATTGGTTCAGTACTTTTACTAAGTCACAATAAAGATAATCTAATCTAATTTAATCTAGAACAAGGAGAAATGTAAAGAAATACTTTGATATTATGAGAAATAGACTTATTTGCTTTGTTAGGGAGACATAGATGATATAATTTATATGTATATCATTATATACATACTCTAAATATAAAGCTACAGCAGCTGGTTAGCTTAGCTTAGCATTAAGCACGTACACATTAGGAAGTGGATAGTTTTATCTTAAGGATTTAAGGGTTTTGTTTATTCATTATCCAACTTTTCCAACTTTTGGGCCACAAATTGATGTTAAATTGCATTTTTTTTAATTTAAAACCACTTAACACTAGTGGTCTTAAAAGCTAACCTGGCTCCATCTGAGAGTGGTATCAATCTGTTTTTTTTTTGTAAAACTCTCCTCAAAGTGTGAACCTATTTATAATCTGAGTCCAGTTTATCCTCCCTGTCTGTTCTACAGCAGCCAGGTTATATCCTACACGTCAGGCGGCTGCTCCTCAGAGCCACGGCGGCGGTGGTGGTGTTTTTTCTGGAGGTCTGAGCAGCAGTGGTGGTGGTGGTGGTGGTGGTGGTCTCTCCGGTCGCACCGGTTTCCTGCGGCGGTCCAACAACCCCAAGACAATGAAGACGGCGTCCACCTCCACGAACGCTGCCAACTACCAGCAGCAGAACGCCAACTTCGCCAATTACCAGAACTGCACCATCGTCCGCTCACACACGCCACACGCCAACTACGGATACGTTAAAGCAGCGCCGAAAATCCTCATCTTCCCCATCTTTGTCCAGGTGTGTGTACTTTCCCTCAGTTTCCTGATTTGTGCTTCATTTTATATTTTAAAGCTTTAAAGTATTTACCTTCATCACAAACCTGCTGTGATGTTGCTTTAACCCATTGAGGCCTATGAGCCTTTAAGTCTATGGCTCTCATTTTATACCTAAAATAAAAAAAAAATATCCAAGTGTTTCTCATTTTTCTGGCATGATATTAGACAACTTTTTATGTTTAAAGCAAAAAAAGTTTCCAAGTGCTTCCTGTCATATGACGTCATTAACTTTCTCCTGAGAGCATGGTGAAGACCAACCCTTCCATAAAGTGAATTTATTTTAATTATTATGATTTTCAACCCTGACATTTCGTTGGTTGAGTGGTTGGCTGTATAGTTGGTTGTATATTTGGTTGTATAGTTGGTTGTATAGGTGGTTGTATAGTTTTGTTTATTCATTATCCAACTTTTCCAACTTTTGGGCCACAAATTGATGTTAAATTGCATTTTTTAAATTTAAAACCACTTAACACTAGTGGTCTAGCTAACCTGGCTCCATCTGAGAGTGATATCAATCTGTTTTTTTTTTGTAAAACTCTCCTCAAAGTGTGAACCTATAACCTATGTATAGTTGGTTGTATAGGTGGTTGTATATTTGGTTGTATAGGTGGTTGTATATTTGGTTGAATGGTTGGTTGAGTGGTTGGCTGTATAGTTGGTTGTATAGTTGGTTGAATGGTTGGTTGAGTGGTTGGCTGTATAGTTGGTTGTATAGTTGGTTATATAGTTGGTTGTATAGTTGGTTGAATGGTTGGTTGAGTGGTTGGCTGTATAGTTGGTTGTATAGTTGGTTGTATAGTTGGTTGTATAGGTGGTTGTATAGTTGGTTGTATATTTGGTTGTATAGTTGGTTGTATAGGTGGTTGTATAGGTGGTTGTATAGGTGGTTGTATAGTTGGTTGTATAGTTGGTTGTATAGGTGGTTGTATAGTTGGTTGAATGGTTGGTTGAGTGGTTGGCTGTATAGTTGGTTGTATAGTTGGTTGTATAGTTGGTTGTATAGGTGGTTGTATAGTTGGTTGTATATTTGGTTGTATATTTGGTTGTATAGTTGGTTGTATAGGTGGTTGTATAGGTGGTTGTATAGGTGGTTGTATAGTTTGTTGTATAGTTGGTTGTATAGTTGGTTGTATAGGTGGTTGTATAGTTGGTTGTATAGGTGGTTGTATAGTTAGTTGTATAGGTGGTTGTACAGTTGGTTGTATAGGTGGTTGTATAGGTGGTTGTATAGTTGGTTATATAGTTGGTTGTATATTTGGTTGAATGGTTGGTTGTATAGTTGGTTGTATAGTTGGTTGTATAGGTGGTTGTATAGGTGGTTGTATAGTTGGTTATATAGTTGGTTGTATATTTGGTTGAATGGTTGGTTGTATAGTTGGTTGTATAGGTGGTTGTATAGTTGGTTGTATAGGTGGTTGTATAGTTGGTTGTATAGGTGGTTGTATAGGTGGTTGTATAGTTGGTTATATATTTGGTTGTATAGTTGGTTGTATAGGTGGTTGTATAGTTGGTTGTATAGGTGGTTGTATAGTTGGTTGTATAGTTGGTTGTATAGGTGGTTGTATAGTTGGTTGTATAGTTGGTTGTATAGGTGGTTGTATAGGTGGTTGTATAGTTGGTTATATATTTGGTTGTATATTTGGTTGAATGGTTGGTTGTATAGTTGGTTGTATATTTGGTTGTATAGTTGGTTGTATAGTTGGTTGTTTATTTGGTTGTATAGTTGGTTGTATATTTGGTTGTATAGTTGGTTGTATAGTTGGTTGTTTATTTGGTTGTATAGTTGGTTGTATATTTGGTTGTATAGTTGGTTGTATATTTGGTTGTATATTTGGTTGTATAGTTGGTTGTATAGTTGGTTGTATAGTTGGTTGTATATTTGGTTGTATAGTTGGTTGTATAGTTGGTTGTATAGTTGGTTGTTTATTTGGTTGTATAGTTGGTTGTATAGTTGGTTGTATAGTTGGTTGTATAGTTGGTTGTATAGTTGGTTGTTTATTTGGTTGTATAGTTGGTTGTATAGTTGGTTGTATAGGTGGTTGTATAGTTGGTTGTATAGGTGGTTGTATAGTTGGTTGTATAGGTGGTTGTATAGTTGGTTGTATAGGTGGTTGTATAGTTGGTTGTATATTTGGTTGTATAGTTGGTTGTATAGTTGGTTGTTTATTTGGTTGTATAGTTGGTTGTATATTTGGTTGTATATTTGGTTGTATATATATATATATATATATATATATATATATATATATATATATATATATATATATATATATATATATATATATATATATATATATATATATATATATACACATCAAACATACTTCAACTAAGCTCAAAAGTAAAAAGTGAAAGTTATACATCACTACAGTATAGACTGTGGTATTATATTTATTATAGTGTAACTGCATCATAATATATTTTTTATTAGTGTCTGGTATACAAAGTGTATAGAAGTATAAAAAGTAAAAGTACTCATTTTTCAGCTCGTTTTAGACAGTTATAATACTATAGTATTTAATATTGTTTGTTTTTATCTCTAAAAAACAGTATTAGTACATATGTGAGTATTTTATTACTGTCACTGTGGAGCCAATAGTATTAGTAATACTACTAATAGTGTAATGTCCTGCAGTGCTAAACTATTACTTTAATACTGTAGTACTATTACACTATTACTGTAGTACTGCATCACAATATATGATTATCAGATGTTAATAATATTAATAATACACCTTATATATATAGTACATAGAAGTATAGAGTTGCATGAAATGTACTTTAAAACTCCTCATTACCTTTGGGTTTATTATTCACCACATTTTACAGTGAAGGGAAGTTCCAGTTCTTTCTGTTGAGTCATGCTGTTGCTTCAATAAAACAAATAGACACTCAGTCATGAAACTGCAGTTAAAGGAACAATATTTGCATTTAATGCAACATTTAAAATACTCTTGTAATTTCGGGCATTTCAGCTCTATATTTTTAACATTGCACATTATTTCCTGTTAGTGAATAAACAGAAACGTAAAGTGAGTGTTGGTGTCGTTTCCTCCTCCCACGCTGCTGCTGCTGCTGCTGCTGCTGCTGCTGCTGCTGCTGCTGCTGCTGCTGCTGCTCATGAAACTCATGAAACTCTGACTCATCTTCATTCAGACACTTTCACTTCAGAGTGAAGCATCTTTACCACACGATTCACATCTGGAAAACACAATGGATTTGGTACCGTTTGATTTAACAACCATCATTTGTAAAAGTTGTGAGTTATCAATAATTGTGATTCAATAATTTGATTGGTGTGTGTGTGTGTGTGTGTGTGTGTGTGTGTGTGTGTGTGTGTGTGTGTGTGTGTGTGTGTGTTCAGCCTCTGGACCTGTGCAGCCGAGCTCTCATCATATCTGAGGAGATGATTCTACACGAGAGCAAGCACCACTCTCTGAAGGTGAGCAAAACAAACACACCTGAGTTTTCACTTTACTGTTCTTCACAGGAGTAAATCAACAGGAGGAATCTACTTTTTACTCTAGTTGAGTAAAATTAAAAATGATCTTGTTTAGGATTTATAAGGTTAAAAAAGTATGAAGTTTAAACTAGGAGAATTTCCTCATTTCTTCCTCTTTGTTCCTTCTTTCTTTTTTTAAACGTAATACTAGAAGCTTTTTTTATAATATAGTAACATGCATTAGTTTCAATAATATGTACCTAATTAAAAGTAAAATGACTGATTTTTAAAGTACAAGTAGCTCCCGAGTTGCAGCAACCATCCGCAGGCAGCTATAACTCTGCAGGATTGATGCTATTACACTAGTTTCTCTGATTCTCTCTGATCGATGCTTTCTTCTCTTCTTCTCTTCAGTTTGCAGGAGTCAAATGAACTTGTAGAACAGCTTGTTAGATCGTCTCCACCAGTTTTGTGGTGTTTATTTTGCCAAAGTAAAAGTGACGCTCCATCGCCTTGAGTCAATACGTGTGTGTGTTTTGGCGATTTAGGAATAAGTGGAAGCAGCATGAAACATCCTGAGCAGAGACAGGAGACATGTTTGGATCAGATTAAACTTCTCCAGTATCAGCTTCACATGAGCTGAGGGACATGAATAATTGATACAGACTCACTGAGAAATTCACTTTTCTGCATCAAAAGAAGCTTCACAATATGTTCAGCTCACATTCCAACAATATTCTGCGTTATAAGGTATTACAGGCTGTAGAAATACTCTAATATACCATAAGCATAACGTTTAAAATGGAAAGAAGCTAAGTGCTGCAGCTAATTACTATTCTGATAGTTAATTGATTTGGTGAATGTTGAAATCATTAGTTGATTCTTAGTTTGGTTCATTAAAATGTGGATCAGTGTTTCTAAAAATGAAGATTCAACCTAAAATGTCTTTTTTTGTCCAAAGATCATCAGTTTATTATTATAGAGAATAAAGAAACCAGGAAATAATCAGAGAAGAGAAACTGGAACCAGAGAATTTGGATGTTTTCTTCTTAGAAAATGACTTAAATCCATTAATTGATGATGAAAATAGTTTGTGATTAATGTAATAGTTGACTAATCATTGCAGCTCTGTCCTGAATATCATTAAAATGCTAAATGTTGAGTTTGTGTCAGAGAAAACTCGATTGTGTCAGAAGAAGACACAGAGGAAAAGACATTTTCATGAAAACATCTGTTAATCCTCACGTCTGAATTAAATAAAGGAAAATAATCAGATTTGACATTTAAATCAGCAGCTAGTTTGATATTAATTTTAGTCCATTTTTAAGACAAAATGAGAAAAATCAGCTCCTCAGAAGTGAAAACGTGTTTTTAATCAGATTTGAAGAAGCTGGAACCAGAGAATTTAGACATTTTCTTCTTAAAAATGACTCAAATCCATTGATCATCAAAATAGTTGGCCATTAATATAATAGCTGGTAATTAATTGTTTACTTGTTGCCACTCTACATTAAAAAAAAACACTAAACAGTGTTTTTTATATTACATATCACACACTTTAGTACCTTCGACTTTAGTAACTTCACTAAACTGTGGTGGAATGTTGTTCTAACACTGCAGCAAGAATTCATCAGTGTCACAGCCACATATTCAACAGGATGAGGTGGTGCTGTAATATGACACATGGTAAGTTCAGCAGTGATATAACAATGATGTGTTTGCCAACTTCACTTAGAAAATCTGTTAACATTCACTAGTGTTGGGTAATATATCAGTATTGACTTGATAAATATTTGCATTTCATTGGTAAAGCAGCAGTTAATCAGGCTGATATGAGGTGTAGTGGATTGTAGTTTCTCTCTCTCTGTTGTTTTTCTGTTTGTTCTCTGTACAAATAGAAAAAACCAAGGAAAATGGTTAAATGAGGATGTTGGCAGTGTTTAATTTGTCTTGTCACATAATGTGCTGCTGCTGCTGCTACTGCTGCTGCTACTGCTACTGCTGCTGCTACTGCTGCTGCTACTGCTGCTGCTGCTGCTGCTGCTGCTGCTACTGCTGCTGCTACTGCTACTGCTGCTGCTACTGCTGCTGCTACTGCTGCTGCTACTGCTGCTGCTGCTGCTGCTGCTGCTGCTGCTGCTGTTACTGCTGCTGCTGCTGCTGCTGCTGCTGCTGCTGTTACTGCTGCTGCTGCTGCTGTTACTGCTTCTGCTGCTGCTACTGCTGCTGCTACTGCTACTGCTGCTGCTGCTGCTGCTGCTACTGCTGCTGCTGCTGCTGCTGCTACTGCTACTGCTGCTGCTACTGCTGCTGTTACTGTTACTGCTGCTGCTGCTGCTGCTGCTGCTACTGCTGCTGTTACTGTTACTGCTACTGCTGCTGCTACTGTTACTTCTGCTGCTGCTGTTACTGTTACTGCTACTGCTGCTGCTACTGCTGCTGTTACTGCTGCTGCTGCTGCTGCTGTTACTGCTGCTGCTACTGCTGCTGTTACTGTTACTGCTGCTGCTGCTGCTACTGCTGCTGTTACTGTTACTGCTACTGCTGCTGCTACTGTTACTTCTGCTGCTGCTGTTACTGTCACTGCTACTGCTGCTGCTACTGCTGCTGTTACTGCTGCTGCTGCTGTTACTGCTGCTGCTGCTGCTGTTACTGCTGCTGCTACTGTTACTTCTGCTGCTGCTGTTGCTGCTGCTACTGCTGCTGCTGTTACTGCTGCTGCTACTGCTGCTGTTACTGCTGTTACTGCTGCTACTGTTGCTGCTGCTGCTGTTACTGCTGCTGCTGCTGGACTCTCTGGACTCGTCATAAAACAAACAGCAAGCAGCTAAAAGCAGCTAAAAGCAGCCAGAGCCTGTCATAGAGAACTCTGTCATAAAGGAAAAAAAACCTCGAACTCTATTATTCACACAAATATGTGAAACTGTTATTATGAAGAGTCAGTCACACTCTCACACACACACATACAGTCACACTCACACACACGCATGTGCAAACACACTCACACACACATGCACACACACACACACACACACAGACACACACACACACACACACACACACACACATACAGTCACACTCACACACACACATGTGCAAACACACTCACACACACACACACACACACACACACACACACACACACACACTTGCACATCAGTCATTATCATTCCTGACATTCATGATACAATACAGAATAAATTCATGGTAAAAATACACAAATGTAGTACATACATAATACACGTGTGTCTATCAATGTTTAAACACTTTATATAACACAGTTCACACTAAATGCATAATACATTTAAAATAAAGTGTGTATAATATAAAACAGGAAGAAAGTAACTGTAGATAAATGTAGTGTAGTGAAGTAGAAATAGCAGCATATGAAAATACTCAAATAAAGTACAAGTACTGTGAATTTAATGACATTATTAGAGTTTAGGTACTTAGTTCCATTGCAGCACCTGTTTTATTGAGTGTTAACATAGTTCTCTAGTTTTAGGACTAAGGTGTTGAAACGGTTGAAGCTGCTGCTGTGTCTGTGTTTCTTTACTTGTCCTCCCACTCAAAACTTCAGAACACACACTCACACACGCTCACACACACTCACACTCACACACATTAACCACACACTGGCTGCAGCAGAAATAGCCTCGCTCCTATCTGGCCCTCAGAGGAAGCAGCAGCTGAAGCTGTGGCTGCAGACGCTCCTCTACATGAGTTACAGCCTTAACCTGTTGTTTTCTGTTCTTTAGACATTTTAAACTCACACATCACACTCTGAGCTGTGATATTAGAGCTGGTTTCAGACTAGAACAGTTAGAAAATGTACAGTGAAATGACTCATCCTGTGTGTATACATCTTAACCAACTTTGACATTAATCACAAACTATTTTGATCGTCAAACAATGGATTTGAGTCATTTGAAGAAGAAAATGTCCAAATTCTCTGGTTCCAGCTTCTCTTCTCTGATTATTTCCTGGTTTCTTTAGTCTCTATAATAATAAACTGATGATCTTTGGGTTGTGGACAAAAAAAAGAAGTTGAATCTTCAGCTCAATTAATAATTAATTAATTGTCATTAGTTGCAGCCCTAATAACCAGTGAAAGTAACATTATTAAGTAAAGAACCTGAAGAAAGACATTTAAATAAGGGAAGACAAAAGGATGTTGTAAGCAACTAAGTAACAGCAACTCAAGGAACTATTCGATTTATTATTATTATTATTATTATTAGAGATAATCTGTCCTTTCTTCCATCTACATTCAGACACTTTTTATAGGTTTCCATTGTTGCAGTAGCTGCAGAGATTGATTAGAATGCCCTTAATTGTCATTGTACATCAAATGTATAATGAAATTGGAGGTTGATTAACAGATTAGCCATAAGCAGCAGATATTTTAATAACTGCACAAATGTCAGAATGGTGTTGTTAGAGCTTGTGTAATGTCTCAGTTTGCTGCTTGTCTTTGATGGTGTCTGACACTGAACGTCCTGGTTGAAGATGGCACTGAACTATGATGGATTATTAAGGTCATTGTTTGCTGCTTTGTTCCACATCACATGCTGCTCTGTACACATCTGACTCATGGACGATGGAGCACAGCAGCAGTTGTTGGTGGGATGTGATAATGTTGAAGGTGTGAATTCCTGCAGAGTTGTGTGAGAAATTAAAGAAACGTTTTTTGTTTCACCCTCAACTCCTCTTCCTGTTTGTCCAGGTCACGGTGTTCGTCTACAGCGACTTGATGCTGGTGACGCGAGAGGACGAACCCGGCAGGTGCAACGTCCTCCAGAGTCCACTGTACCTCCGCCAGCTGAGGCTGCAGGACGGTACGACCACATCTACACGAATAACAACTACCAGTATAACTACCAGTATAACTACCAGTATAACAACCAGTATAACAACTACAACAACCAGTACAACAACTACAACAACCAGTATAACAACCAGTATAACTACCAGTATAACTACCAGTATAACAACCAGTACAACAACTACAACAACCAGTATAACAACCAGTATAACTACCAGTATAACTACCAGTATAACAACCAGTATAACAACTACAACAACCAGTATAACAACCAGTATAACTACCAGTATAACACCAGTACAACAACCAGTACAACAACTACAACAACCAGTATAACAACCAGTATAACTACCAGTATAACTACCAGTATAACACCAGTACAACAACCAGTACAACAACTACAACAACCAGTATAACAACCAGTATAACAACTACAACAACCAGTATAACAACCAGTATAACAACCAGTACAACAACTACAACAACCAGTATAACAACCAGTATAACAACTACAACAACCAGTATAACAACCAGTATAACAACCAGTACAACAACCAGTACAACAACCAGTACAACAACCAGTACAACTACCAGTACAACAACCAGTATAACTACCAGTATAACACCAGTACAACAACCAGTATAACAACCAGTACAACAACTACAACAACCAGTATAACAACCAGTATAACAACCAGTACAACAACCAGTACAACAACCAGTATAATTACCAGTATAACTACCAGTATAACTACCAGTATAACAACCAGTATAACAACCAGTATAACTACCAGTATAACAACCAGTATAACTACCAGTATAACTACCAGTATAACAACCAGTATAACAACCAGTATAACTACCAGTATAACAACCAGTATAACTACCAGTATAACAACCAGTATAACAACCAGTACAACAACCAGTACAACAACCAGTATAATTACCAGTATAACTACCAGTATAACTACCAGTATAACAACCAGTATAACAACCAGTATAACTACCAGTATAACAACCAGTATAACTACCAGTATAACAACCAGTATAACAACCAGTATAACAACCAGTATAACAACCAGTATAACTACCAGTATAACTACCAGTATAACACCAGTATAACTACCAGTATAACAACCAGTATAACAACCAGTATAACAACCAGTATAACTACCAGTATAACTACCAGTATAACTACCAGTACAACAACCAGTATAACTACCAGTATAACTACCAGTATAACAACCAGTATAACAACCAGTATAACAACCAGTATAACTACCAGTATAACAACCAGTATAACTACCAGTATAACTACCAGTATAACAACCAGTATAACAACCAGTATAACAACCAGTATAACTACCAGTATAACAACCAGTATAACTACCAGTATAACAACCAGTATAACAACCAGTATAACAACCAGTATAACAACCAGTATAACTACCAGTATAACAACCAGTATAACAACCAGTATAACAACCAGTATAACTACCAGTATAACTACCAGTATAACTACCAGTATAACAACCAGTATAACAACCAGTATAACAACCAGTATAACTACCAGTATAACAACCAGTATAACAACCAGTATAACAACCAGTATAACTACCAGTATAACAACCAGTATAACTACCAGTATAACAACCAGTATAACAACCAGTATAACAACCAGTACAACAACCAGTATAACAACCAGTATAACAACCAGTATAACAACCAGTATAATTACCAGTATAACTACCAGTATAACAACCAGTATAACAACCAGTATAACTACCAGTATAACAACCAGTATAACAACCAGTATAACAACCAGTATAACAACCAGTATAACTACCAGTATAACAACCAGTATAACAACCAGTATAACTACCAGTATAACAACCAGTATAACAACCAGTATAACTACCAGTATAACTACCAGTATAACTACCAGTACAACAACCAGTATAACTACCAGTATAACTACCAGTATAATTACCAGTATAACTACCAGTATAACAACCAGTATAACTACCAGTATAATTACCAGTATAACTACCAGTATAACAACCAGTATAACAACCAGTATAACTACCAGTATAACAACCAGTATAACTACCAGTATAACTACCAGTATAACAACCAGTATAACTACCAGTATAACAACCAGTATAACTACCAGTATAACAACCAGTATAACAACCAGTACAACAACCAGTATAACAACCAGTATAACAACCAGTATAACAACCAGTATAACTACCAGTATAACAACCAGTATAACAACCAGTATAACAACCAGTATAACTACCAGTATAACAAAACATCCAAATTCTCTGGTTCCAGCTTTGGGAACCACTGATCCACATTTAAACCATTGTATGAATTTTATGATTAATCCTGTCAATAATCAATAGATTAATCAAGGATTAACATTTGTCTACTGAAACATACAGTATGTGAAAGTAGAAAACAGATCCTGAGACAATAATCTGCTTTAAAATAAAGACAAATCATGATATTTTGTCATCTTTGTGTGTTTTGGGGACGTCGCGGCTGATATTTTAAGACAGAACAGCAGTTATCTGTTTGTTTCAGGAGACAAATCTCACACTTGTCCTAGAATCATGTCCCCAAAAGGGAAACAGGACAAAAAAAGACATTTTAGGTTGAATCTTCAGCTTTAGGAACACTGATCAACACTTTACACCATTTAATGAACCAAAGAACTAATATATTAATTATAATCCGATAATCAATACATGAACCTACTATCAGCATTAGTTAAGTAAGTGTCACTTAGTGAAATCCAAAGTCCAAAAAGACACAAACACCTTCATATCCAAACAACTGAAGGGAATCTAACATTTAAACAGAGAAATCAACAGACAGGAACATGATACCAGTGCTGTGTTCATCCATCAGCAGGGAGATAAGACAGAAACAACATTTATGACAAATCAACCCTATAAACATGTGAAGGTAGAGCTGTTTGTACTCCTTCCTCTTCATCACATTAACATAACTCTACACTGACTGCAGCAGGTATAAAGATCTGCTGAACTCTACTTTCAGAGGATATTTCAGGACAAACCAGGCGACTTCCTGTTGCTTTGTCTTTTTATTTCACTTTGGTGTAAACAGACGTCTCCTGGAGCTGTTCAGAGAATAGTTTGGCCATCGGAGCACAGGGAAGTCAAATAAATACAGAGAGGACTAAATATCTGTGTTTAGAGAGGTGGGAGGGGACAGAGTCTGGAGTCATGCTGCTAACAGAGCTGCAGAGACCACACACACACACACACACACACACACACACACACACACACACACACACACACACACACACACATACACACACACACACACACACACACATATATATATGTAGATCCTTAATGTACCAGGGCAGTTAACCTGTTCCCTCTAGGTCTATTCATCATCTACCTGTAGATAATGACATGTCCAGACTTAATGCAGTTTATCTGTACAACTCCAGGTTTACTGGATGATCCTGGTTTAAATAAAGTTAACACCTGTGAGATAGTTGTATCAGTGACAGAATCTATTTATAATGAACAGTGTTGAAGAACATCCAGATAGAATAAAGAACTGTGTAATGACACATTTTGAGTTTTCTTGTTTTTTAGCAAGAAAACTCAAAACGTTGTGGAGGATTTTCATGACTCATCAGTGATGTTGGGAATGGAACATGAACAGATGATTACATTTTAGTGAGGATTAGACATAAATGAGTTTGAGTTCTCTGTTGTTTTGAGTTCTTTTCTAGTTATAAATGTGCTGTTAGTTTGTGTTAAATGAAGTGTTTAAATAAACAATGTGATAAACTTATAATTGGCACATGTTACATTACAGGTATAATCTAATATAACTGTTAATGAGTACTTTTACTTTTGGTACTTAAAGTACATTTTCCTGAAAATACTTCGGTACTTTTACTTCAGTAAAGTTTTGAATTACTGTTTTTTTGACGTCAGTATTTCTACTTTTACTAAAGTAAAGTATCTAAGTTCTTTATCCACTACTACTTAAACAAATACATGTTAACTCATGTTGTTTATTCAGATATTTTCTAGAATAACACTGAGATTTTTCACCTGTTTTGCAATTGATAGACACAAATATGGTATTTGTACACAATTAATGTACAATAATTACAGTTTTGAGGTACTTGTACTAAGATTTCCATTCAGTTATATTTAATTTGTCATAAAATATTATATTTTAATATTCATACTGTTGTTTAAACCTGTGTTTAGGGTTAACTTTAATGAATAATATAAACTATGAATGTGCTGAGTCAGGTTTAAAGCTGCTGAGTCATGGTTAAAACTGCTGAGTCAGGGATAAAACTGCTGAGTCATAACTCCTGGTCCTGTTGGATCTGGAATCAACATGAGCATCAACAGAATGTGATTGATCCTGTATCAGTGAAGTTTGATCTGTATTTTATTACAAACTAAAGTCGTCAGTGATCAGGAGTAAAATATGACTGAAGCTGCTCTGACCTCCACCCAACATCACTATCAGAACACACACACACACACACACACACACACACACACACACACACACACACACACACACACACACACACACACACACACACACACACACACACACACCTCACACATCTCCACCCTGCAGCCTGTCATTGTTATTTGACTCAGGAAAGAGGCGCCGGGGGATTGTGTTTGTTTCAGTGAGGGTGTGTTTGACATCTGTGTGTAGTGTGTGTAGTGTGTGTGTGTGTGTGTGTGTGTGTGTGTGTGTGTGTGTGTGTGTGTGTGTGTGTGTGTGTGTAATGACACAGTCTGAGTTCAATACAGGAATACAGGGGCTTTCCTGTGTTCCTGTCACCAGCAGCGTGGGAACCACACAGCGTCTGTCAAACACATCATGGATCATCACACCAGGACAGGGTTAAAACTCAGGGAGGACAGGAGGAGGGACAGGAGTATTCTACTGATGATGATGATGATGATGATGATGAGTAAAGCTCCAGAGAACAATCACTGATCCTTGTGCAGGAAAATGAAGAGTTCTCTTCCTTTTGTTGGGATTTTTTTTTTTTTATTTTTGACTGACAAATGACTTCCAGATCCACATCAGCTGACACCATCATCTCCATGTGATCCTTTACATTTTTTATTCATTGAAATAAAATGGTGGACATCAGTGAGTGTTGGGGTGACTACACTCTGTTTTCTCCTGATTCTTTATATTGATGAGGTCAGAAACAGATCCAACACTGACCTCTGCTGTTTGAAATAAGAAGAAACAGAGATTTAACTCTGAGTGAAGCACTGATGATCCAGCAGGAGGAGCTGCTTCTCCTGTCTAACTGTAATACACTGCTGATGTATGATTGTACGCAAGTGATGGAAAAAAAATCTTACTTAAGTATATAAGCTTTATCATTAAAATGTGCTTAAATTATTAAATTTAACTACTTGTTCAAGACTCAAAGGTTAAATCCACTAGTTTTATCTTTAACTGTGTTGGGCTGTAAAGTTTCTTATTTTAGCCAAATCTGCATCTGAAGGAATAAAACTGCAGGTAAATGTGGAGGAGGAAGTAGCAGCACTTTAAAAATACTCAAGTGAAGTACAATTACCTCAAATATTTACTTAAATACAGTTGGAGAAATCCATCAATATCAATGTCAGGTAGAATGGATGATTCTGTCTTTATTTATTAGTTTAAATGTCTCTTCAGGGCCAGTGCACTCAGAGTGGTGTGTGTGCTTACATGTAATGTAATAGAGTGTGTGTGTGTGTGTGTGTGTGTGTGTGTCATTGGATTTAAGCCATTTATCCTGGCTGTAGACCCTGGGGCTTGTCTCCTCCACTGAGTTATGGGTTGGTGGACGTCCATAAAGCTGACCTATAGTGAAAAGCTTTCCGTCAATAAAACTACTTCATAATAGGAAACCAAAGAGAAACATGCGGCTTTACATCCCAGAAGGACAGAAAATGAATGAGTGAAAATGAAACGGAGCAGAGGAGGAGGCAGAGGAGGAGGCTGAGTGGTCGACGGGAGACAAATCAATGCTACACAGGAAGTAGTAAACCAACCTTTTTATGGTTTTGTCTTACAGATTATTCTGAGGAGCTGAGATTCTACTTGATTCACATGACGGAGGTAAGACAGGAGAAAGTGCATGTGTGTGTGTGTGTGTGTCTGTGTGTGTGTGTAATTCGCCTGTGAGCCGGAGGGCCGATTGACTCGGAGGGAAATCACATTACAGAGAAGACACGAGGATTAACAGACGTCTAATGAAAATGTCTTTTCCTCTGTGTTCTTCTTCTTCTGACTCAACGAGTTTCTACAACAGAAACTCAACATTCAACATTTGTCATCATATTCAGGACAGAGCTGCATGATTATCTACTAGTCTGATAATCGATTAATGGATTTCAGTCATTTTTAAGAAGAAATTGTCCAAATTCTCTGGTTCCAGCTTCTCAAATCTGATTAAAAGACACGTTTTCATGTCTGAGGAGCTGATTTTTCTCATTTTTACTTAAAAATGGACTAAAATGATGATTCAAATGTCAAAATAGCTGCTGATTTAAATCTCAAATCTGATTATTTTCTTTTATTATATTAAGATTAAACCCAAAATGTCTTTTTTTGTCCAAAGATCATCAGTTTATTATTATAGAGACTAAAGAAACCAGGAAATAATCAGAGAAGAGAAGCTGGAACCAGAGAATTTGGACATTTTGACTCAAATTGGTTAATTAATTATCAAAATAGTTGGTGATTAATATATAATCTACATAATATAACATGACATAAAATACACTGGACACAAAACACAACAAATATATAATTGATTTGATTTTTTACTTTTTGCCATATGATGTAGAGCTGAAACAATCAATTAATCGCCAACTATTTCAATAATCAATTAATCGATTTGAGTCATTTTTTAATAAGAAAATGTGTAAATTCTCTGGTTCCAGCTTCTCTTCTCTGATTATTTCCTGGTTTCTTTAGTCTCTATAATAATAAACTGATGATCTTTGGGTTGTGGACAATTGAATCTTCATCTTTTTATCAAACTCTGATCCACATTTAAACCATTTAATGAACCAAACTACTGAAATGATTAATCATTATAACAATCAATACATCAAGCAAATCTTTACAAAACAGAAAAAAACAAGAACTTATTATATTTCAAATAAAAACAACAAACAAAACATAATAAAATAAAACATAAATAATCTTGAATCTATTTAAAACAACAATCCTCCTTCCTCTGGAAACCTCTGTCACATTAAGACTAAAGTAAAAACACTCGACTGTTAATATTTCATCTGTGTGTTCACCAATTATTCAGCACTCAGTAACTTTAAATATGGACGTTTTCCATTGTTTGTAAATAATAAATGGAAAAAACACATTTACAGTCGGCAGATGAAGCTGAAAAATTCATAGGTGGCAAACAGGAAACATGAGGAAGAGCTGCGTGATCATGTCTTCAGTCTCTGTTCAGGGTTAAAACCACAACTACTGATGTAATGTTTGACTTCAGCTTCAAATATTCAGCAACTTGCAACTTCCTGCTTCTAACCACGTTTACATAATTTATGCAAATTATGCAGATTTAGACTCTGAGATCATCAGTTAAATAGAAGGAAACATAACTATTTCCTGGTTTCTGCCTCATTATTACAGAATTTATGCAAATTATGCAAATGATAAAATATTTCATGACTCCACCATGGTAATAAATTCATTTATAGACATCATATCCATTGATTAACATCTTTAGATAAACTGTCTAGAAGCAAACATCACATTTTTCTGGTTTCTTTCTCCTATTTTACATATTTTATGCAAATTATGCAAATGATGACATATTTCACAACAGCACCATGGTATTAAATGAATTTATAGACATTACATTTATTTATTTAGACCTTTAGATAAACTGTATAGAAGCAAATATATAACTATTTCCTAGTTTCTGTCTCCTTTTTTTTTTTTTACATAATTTATGGAGATTATGCAAATGAGGAAATGTGTAATGACTCTGCCATGGTAATAGATGCATTTCTAGACATTCAAAATATAGATTTAGACTCTGAGATGAACTTTCTAAGTTAAATAGAAGGAAACATAACCATTTCCTGCTTTCTTTCTCCTATTTTACATAATTTATGCAAATTATGCAAATGATGAAATATTTCACAATTTACATCTTTAGATAAACTGTCTAGAAGCAAACTTATACCTGTTTCCTGGTTTCTGTCTCATTGTTTACATAATTTATGCAAATTATGCAAATGAGGAAATATTTCATGACTCCACCATGGTAATAAATTCAATTATAGACATCATATCCATTGTTTTACATCTTTTGACAAAATGTCAGGAAAAAAACATAACTATTTCCTGGTTTCTGTCTCCTATTTTAAATAATTTATGGAAATTATGCAAATGAGGACATGTTTAATGACTCTGCCATGGTAATAGATGAATTTCTAGACATTACAAACATGGTTTTAGACTCTGAGATGAACTTTCTAAGGTAAGAAATAAAACTATGGTCATTTCCATTTCTTTGGCCATTAATTAGCTCATTATGCTAATTATCAAATTGGCCAACAGACAAATCTGAGGTTGACTCTCATGTGCTGAAGGTGCAGCTGACAGAAGTTGACAGGAAACAACCGAGCTGTGTTTGACAGGAGCAGGAAGAGATGAAGGAAAGCTGCTGAGACGTGGTAATTATCTGACAAACGCTGTGATAGGACTCGTGCTGCTGGAGTTTGGCTGCTTTCCAGTCCTCAAATGTTCTTTTGTCACGTTTGTGCTGTAGTTAATGAGCAGGTTTGCAGGTCTGATCTCAGGTTGTCGCTCCCTTTCCTCTGATCCTGCAGAACGGAACCCAAACCACACATTTCATTGTTCCACTGATGTTGTCCTCCAGGATCCTTTCATCACTTCGGCTCATTACTTTGTCTTGAAAAGACAATTTGTCTCCAAATTCTCTGGTTCCAGCTTCTCTTCTCTGATTTTTTCCTGGTTTCTTTAGTCTTCTATAAAACTTTTAGGTACTTTTAGTTTGAGTATTTCCATGTTCTACTTCATACTTCCACTTCAGAGAGAAATGTATTTTCTACTCTGTTACATGTATTTTAGATTACTATTCCAACAGTAAAGATTAATTGATTAGTTGTCAATTACCACAATAATATCCAACTATTCTGATGATAGATTTGAATAATTTCTCTATAATAGTAAACTGATGATCTTTGGGTTGTGGACAAAAAAAGACATTTCAGGTTGAATCTTCAGCTTTGGAAACATTGATCCACATGTAATGAACCAAACTACTGATTGATTAATCATTTTGTAGTAGTATCAAAGTATCACAATTGCAGCTCCAGTGTGTGTTTTTGTCTGAGGTCAAACTCTCCAATACTCCAATACATACAATAAATCCAGCTCAGACTCCAACAGCAAAATGCTGCTGGTGATATTTTATTTATCAGTCACAGCACGATATTCTGAAAAAAAAAAAAAGACTTTTACTTGAATATTTGAATTAGATTTAGCTGCTGATTCTTTATTCATGCAGGGCTTTTACTTGTAATGAAGTATTTTTACATTGTGGTGTTAATACTTTCACTGAAGCATCTTCTGCTTCATGTTGCTTTCACATCAGTGGATCCTGGATTATTTCATCACTTTGTGCTCAGCTGTTGAACAGAAGTCATGCAGCAGCTGTGGTTTTCAGGCTTCCAGCCAGTGAAGGTCTAGTTTTAGGGTGATTTGGGATCAGGAGGAGCTGGTGTGTCGTTACGTCTGTGGCTAACGAAGCTAACGAAGCTAACGAAGCTAACTGTTAGCAGCGACTGATACAAACTGAGTCTGACTCAGACTCAGCTTTAATTAACATCCTGCAGCTTCATTTCAGCCCCAGTGGTGTCGTTTCTCTCTTTTGGTCTTTTGAAAACCGTTTTATAAAAGTGGAGTTTTTCAACTTTCCCTAATTAAAGTGAAGGAGTTTCACATGTTTTTGTGTGAATTGTCTGTGATTTGTTTCAGCTGCAAATGTCTGATTAATCTTCTCAAAACCCAAATCTCTCTCTCTCTCTCTCTCTCTCTCTCTCACACACACACACACACACACACACACACACACACACACACACACACACACACACACACACACACACACACACACACACACACACACACACACACACACACACACTTTTCAATGTGCTGCATACCCTCATTAGCAGCTTCTGAATCTTTAAAAGGAATGTTTTTTCTTTAGATTCCAGACAGAAGGAGAGGAGGCTGTTATCAGTCCAACAGGCTGGAAAAGTGGAAGGAAAACTCTTCAGTTTAATTTAATCTGTCTAATTACACCAAATATTTAAGTACAAACTCTTACATAACATATATACTGTATATATATATATATATACGTGTATATATATATATATATATATATATATATATATATATATATATATATATATATATATATATATATAGAGAGAGAGAGAGAGAGAGAGAGAGAGAGAGAGAGAGAGAGAGATGTCTAGGTTGTTAACTATTACTGGATTCATGAACATTGATATCTGTCTTTTTTGGGTCGTTGGTAGTTAACTGATTATTTTTGTACCATTTAAATGTCCCATATTCTACACTTTCCTGTTTTTATCTGGAATTTTGACAAGATCTGAAGCAGCAAAGATCATCTCAGTATAGTTTTCACTTCTTTTCTCCAGCTTCTTTCTAAGCCTCTCCTCCTCCTCTTTAAATGGCTGTGGGGGTGTTGGTGGTGACTGTATAGTAGTGACATCACAACTTCATGGAAGTCATGACTGCTTGTTTTAAAGCACAGTTTCTGAATACAGGCTGTGTATGTTTCTCTGTGGATTGAGTGTTTTTTAAACATGGGACAGTATTAATACACTCTCTGCTGTCATATATACAGTAAATATATATAGGGCTGTAATAAATCTGATATAAATAAATACAACTGATTACATTTCAATACAAATACTATATATACACCTTGTTTGTGTACAGCTAAGAGAAATACACAACTACATAACCCTACAGCCCCACACAGAATGTGAGTCATCTATTACAACTGATGCACCTGTCAGCAGATTATTTCTGTTAATTTCAGTGTATTTCAATATATTTCTGTGTATTTTGGTTTTATTTCAATGAATGTAACTGTAGCTTCAGTTTCAATCACAATTTAAATCAATTTAAAAAGACAGATCATCTAATAAATATTGCTGGAGTTGACTGTACCTTTAACTTGAAGATGTCAGGGAAAGAAACTTAAATTGAAAAATATGTGACAAACATATCAGGCAAAAAAGTGTAAGCAGCTGTGAGTGTTGCTGTGTCTTTAACTCTAATAGAAGACGCATAGACTCTAATTGTCTGTGTAAAGGTCAGAGACAGAAACCTTTACATTACCTTACACCTGTTGTTTTAGTTAAACTCTGCATTTTCCTGGAAGACATACACAGTTCCTGCCTTGTCACAACACAACAGGAAGTTTGTTTTCGGGTGTTTGTTTATTCCTGTGTTACAGGATCATAGAAAAACCACTGAGTGATTCTGCTGGAACTTGGTAGTAAAATGTAGAATTGTCTAAAGATGAATCCATTAAACTTTGGGATGGATCCCACTAATGGAATTAGCACGATTGTTTTAGTATTTTAGTGACTCCTAGTGGCTCCTGCTGGTCAGTTGAATGTTAATAGTTGAATGAGTAGTTGATAGAACTGTGCTGGTGATATTTCTGTAAATTTAGACACATAAATTGAATTTTTTTTTAAAGTTTGGTGTCACCCAGACAACTTAGTGTTTTCCATGAAAAGTCACACTTTTATTTACCACCATGAAAATGAATAGAAAATATAGTCAAGACATTGACAAGGTTAGAAATAATGATTTATATTTGAAATAATGATTTTTTCCTTCAAACTTTGCTTTCAGTTTTCTGGGGCATGTTTGTAATAATAAAGTTTATTTACCCCACAGAGTGAGTTCAATTTTTTATTTGGTAAAAATTTTCCAAAATTCTGAAATAAAAGACAACTCATGTCAAATGTCCATAAGCAAACAGGATATACAGGTCATGTGACCTCATAAATTGTATGTCCTTCAAAATAAAAGCCTCCTTTTCACACCTAACTAGGTTTTATATCACACCCGTATATACACTACAGTTTATAGGTTTGGTGTCACCAGACACAGTTCAGGCCAAAAGTTTGGACTCACCTTCTCATTCAATGTATTTTCTTTATTTTCACGACTATTTCCATTGTAGATTCTCACTGAAGGCATCAAAACTATGAATGAACACATGTTTATGGTGTTATGTATTTAACAAAATAAAGGTGAAATAACTGAAAACCTATTGTAGTTTCTTCTAAACAGCCACCCTTTGATCTGATTACTGCTTTGCACACTCTTGGTATTCTCTGAGCTTCAACAGGTCGTCACCTGAATGGTTTTCCAACAGTCCTGAAGGAGTTCCCAGCGGTGTTTAGCACTTGTTGGCCCCTTTGCTTTCACTCTGCGTCCAGCTCACCCCAAACCGCCTCGATTCTCGGTCCAGTGACTGTGGAGGCCAGGTCATCTGCCGCAGCTCCATCACTCTCCTTCTTGGTCAAATAGCCCTTACACAGCCTGAAGGTGTGTTTGGGGTGATTGTCATGTTGAAAAATGAATGATTGTCCAACTAAATGAAAACTGGATGGGCTGGCATGTCGCTGCAGGATGCTGTGGTAGCCATGCTGGTTCAGTGTGCCTCCTCCACACCTTCTCCATGCTTCTCAGTGGGAACCAGCCATGTGGAATCCATCCTTTCACCTTTTCTGCGTTTCACTAAGACGGCGGTTGGAGCCAAAGATCTGAAATTTGAACTCCTCAGACCAAAGCACAGATTTCCACTGGTCTAAGGTCCATTCCTTGTGTTTCTTGGCCCAAACAAATCTCTTCTGCTTGTTGCCTCTCCTTAGCAGTGGTTTCCTAGCAGCTATTTGACCATGAAGGCCTCATTCACCCAGTCTCCTCTTAACAGTAATGATGGCCACTTGTGTTTTCTTTAGTTAGCTGATTGGTTCTTGCCATAATATGAATTTTAACAGTTGTCCAATAGGGCTGTCGGTTGTGTAGTAACCTGACTTCTGCACAACACAACTGATGGTCCCAACCCCATTGATAAAGCAGGAAATTCCACTAATTAACCCTGATAAAGCACAAACCATTCAGGTGACGACCTGTTGAAGCTCATCAAGAGAATGTCCAAAGCAGTAATCAGAACAAAGGGTGAAGAAACTACAATATAAATAAATAGTATTCTCAAGTACAAGTACCTCTAAATTGTACATAAATACAGTACCTGAGTGAATGAATGAGTAGTAGTAGTTTATTTCATGCAGTATTTTTCCTTGTAACAGAGTATTTTCCTGTTGCTCTGAGTAGAATGTGGTCTTCTTCCACCTCTGGTGATTATATAAAAGCATCAGCACATGCGTGGCTGCTAACACAGACGTGAGTCTCTCTCTGGACCAAAACTGTAGATTTGCAGGATTCACAGGAGACACACAACATATGTAGCTCCCACGTCCCACCACACTTCTCCCAAATGACTCAGCCATCAGGCAGCAGACCTCATTCAGTCAGTCTGCTCCTGTCACATGGAAACAGCTTCTGTCCACTGCGTTTACATTTCATATTAAAGCATATATTTTGCACAGAGATATTTTCTTCAGTTATTTATTTGTGTGGATAACAACATGATGAAATGTGTTGACCGCTCTCCTCCCTCCGTCTCCTTCTGTCCTCCTCCTCCTCCTTCCTTGGAGGTCATCTTATTTTAGCACTCGCTCAAAACGGAACTGATCTAACCCAGATTTCAGAAACCAGAGGGTGGGGTTGCAATTTGTGTCTCTGGAAAGTCAAGTGTGTGTCGTCCTGCACGTGTGTGAGTGTGTGTGTATGTGTGTGTAAATGTGTGTGTGTAAGTGTGTCAGTGACGCAGGGAGCGAGGCGGCAGGAAAAGGATCGTGTAGGTAAACCGAAAACCAGCGAGAAGACGGAGAACGCAGCGTGCAGCGAGGTTACTGTCCAGGTGACTGTCCAGGTTACTGTCCAGGTTACTGTCCAGGTGACTGTCCAGGTTACTGTCCAGGTTATTGTCCAGGTTATTGTCCAGGTTACTGTCCAGGTGACTGTCCAGGTTACTGTCCAGGTTATTGTCCAGGTGATTGTCCAGGTTACTGTCCAGGTTACTGTATAGGTTACTGTCCAGGTTACTGTCCAGGTGACTGTCCAGGTTACTGTATAGGTTACTGTCCAGGTTACTGTCCAGGTGACTGTCCAGGTTACTGTCCAGGTTACTGTATAGGTTACTGTCCAGGTTACTGTCCAGGTGACTGTCCAGGTTACTGTCCAGGTTACTGTCCAGGTGACTGTCCAGGTTACTGTATAGGTTACTGTCCAGGTGATTGTCCAGGTTACTGTCCAGGTTATTGTCCAGGTTACTGTCCAGGTTACTGTCCAGGTTACTGTCCAGGTGATTGTCCAGGTTACTGTCCAGGTTATTGTCCAGGTTACTGTCCAGGTTATTGTCCAGGTTACTGTCCAGGTTACTGTCCAGGTTACTGTCCAGGTGATTGTCCAGGTTACTGTATAGGTTACTGTCCAGGTTACTGTCCAGGTGATTGTCCAGGTTACTGTCCAGGTTATTGTCCAGGTTACTGTCCAGGTTATTGTCCAGGTTACTGTATAGGTTATTGTCCAGGTTACTGTCCAGGTTACTGTCCAGGTTACTGTCCAGGTGATTGTCCAGGTTACTGTATAGGTTACTGTCCAGGTTACTGTCCAGGTGATTGTCCAGGTTACTGTATAGGTTACTGTCCAGGTTACTGTCCAGGTGATTGTCCAGGTTACTGTCCAGGTTATTGTCCAGGTTACTGTCCAGGTTACTGTCCAGGTGATTGTCCAGGTTACTGTATAGGTTACTGTCCAGGTTACTGTCCAGGTTATTGTCCAGGTTACTGTCCAGGTTATTGTCCAGGTGACTGTCCAGGTGATTGTCCAGGTGATTGTCCAGGTGATTGTCCAGGTTACTGTCCAGGTGATTGTTCAGGTGATTGTCCAGGTGATTGTCCAGGTTATTGTCCAGGTGATTGTTCAGGTGATTGTCCAGGTTACTGTATAGGTTATTGTCCAAGTTACTGTTCAGGTTACTGTCCAGGTGATTGTCCAGGTTATTGTCCAGGTGATTGTTCAGGTGATTGTCCAGGTGATTGTCCAGGTTATTGTCCAGGTGATTGTTCAGGTGATTGTCCAGGTTACTGTATAGGTTATTGTCCAAGTTACTGTTCAGGTTACTGTCCAGGTGATCGTCTAGGTGATTGTCCAGGTTATTGTCCAGGTGATTGTCCAGGTTATTGTCCAGGTGATTGTCCAGGTGATTGTCCAGATTACTGTCCAGGTGCCGGGTCGTCATGGGCAACTTGGCGGACCGGGTCGGGCCTAAGCGGCGTTTCATCAGGGAGGCGGGATCTCTGCAGAAACACCTGCTGGCTGACAACGGAGACGTGAGTGTTGCTGACCACAGGGAGTTTAGAGCAGGGGGAGGGAACGCTGGTCCTAGAGCTGCTGTAGCTGCTGCTTTAGATCCAGACAAACACCTGGTTCTACTAATCAGGTCATTGATTAGCAGCTTTATTAGTAGAATCAGGTGTGTTACTGCTGGTTGGAATAAAAAGCTGCCTCCCCCTGGTTTAGAGACACAGCTTCATGGTAAAGTCAGTAAAAATGGAGTGAAGATAGAGTCGATAGGAAATAAACTACTAGGAGAACGGGGTAGTTTATTATAAAGAAGATCACTGGCTTTTATAATTATAAAGCAGGATTTTTTATACAATTGTGAAGCTGCGTTGTGATGTAATGAGAGATTATTATTATGATTATTATGATTATAATTATTTATGATTATTATAGATTATTATTTAATTATTATTTTAATTTAGTATTTGATGCTGTAGAAATAAGGATTTACCTTTTTATAAATTATTTTAATTACTATTATTTTAATTTAATTAATTACAATTATTTTAATTAAATATGGATATCTTACTAAAGTAAAAATAGGAATATTGTTATCTAAGGATTTTCCATGTTATAAATTATTTTAATTACAAGTAAAAGTCCTTGATTTAAATTTTGGATATTTTACTTGAGTAAAAGTAGAAATAATGTTATCTAAGGATTTACCATTTTATATTTTTATTTTTTATTTTATTTTAATTTAATTTTATTTTTATATTTTACAATTATAATTTAATTACAATTATTTTAATTGAATTTGAATATCTTAAGTATTTACCGTTTCTAACAGTCTAACGGTGTCTACCATTTTGTATCTAAGGATTTACCATTTTATAAATTATTTTAATTACAAGTAAAAGTCCTTGATTTAAAATCTTACTGATGTCAAAGTACTAAGCTCAAAGTATTACTCAGTTCTAATTATTTCTTTTAATCACTAACAAACATATGAGAGAATTTTATTATTGTATTGGGAAGATTTTTTATAATAATAATAATAATAATAATAATAATAATAATAATAATAATAATAATAATAATAATACACTTATTTTTATAGCAGTTTTCACATAGAATGAATAACATTTTGTTTTAAAAATAAAGGAGCAACAATTAACTACAATTAATTAACAATTAACAATTAAAGTTATTGAAATATAATATTTAATGTAAAGTAATTAAAGCTGCAGATAAAGTACAAATAAGTACAGTAAATGAGTAAATTTCCACCACTAGTGTGTAAGTACTTTGTGGTTATTTGTAGGAGATTATTTAGTGTAATTAATGTGGATTGATTAACTATATTATGGTTCTTTTTGATCCATTTCATTGAGTTTGTGGTTGTTTTAAGCCGGTTTTGACTTGTCCAGGAATGTGAGTTTGTGTTGTCTGAGTTCGACAGAAAGAAGAAAACTTCATTAATCCCAGAGGAAACTCAGACAATCAGTCAGAGAACAATGAGCTCATTATACGTCGGCTTGATAAATTTAAAGTTTCTATGTGATCACAGCAGTTTGTGTTGGCAGCAGAACCAACACATGACTTCCACATGGTGGAATTATGATGATGATCACTGTAATTATTTCAACATTTGACCTTATATTCTCTATTATTCCTGATTTTATTCTCTAACAAAAACTGCTGCAGAATCATGGCCCTGACACATAAATTGTAATAATACTATTAATAACAGAAAGTAATCATCTCATACAAATTCAGTCATTTTTATTAATTAAAATACAATTCATAGCTTTAATTGTACGTGAAATCATGTGTATTGTTTAGCTTTTTAATTAATAATTTATACAGCACAAAAATTGCAGTTCATAGTGCTTTACCCAATATCAGAAAATAAACATGCATGAACTTTAATTAACACTTATAATTAACACTTAATATCATAACCTAATGATCCAGTCTGATTCTTAAATTACTATAATATTCTAATACAGTAGAAGCAAATGATGAGTGAAAACATGCAATAAAATATAAATTATTATGATGATTAATGATAAATAAATGTATTTCCAACTATAAATCTGAACTGAAACTGTTTTAATGCAAATAATAATTTGTTGTAAACTGAGTAAAGTAATGTCACATCTATATCTAAAGTATTTAAATTGTATTTATATTTATTTTTGTCAAACACAGTTGTATTTGCATCTATTTAATTTAAGATCATATTAAGTGTAATATGAATGACAAACGTTCATGTGTTTTTAGTGTTATTGATATTTTAATGTGTTTTTCAGTGAAATACAACAGTCACTCTGTGTTTTTGTACAATAAAAGCTGAGGATTCCATTACTATAAGTGCACATTCATCACCACTCCCCACTGCAGCCATTAACATCTAATTGGCACAATGTGGTCACAAATAACCATGAAATCCAGAATAATCTCCACGGCAACAACGTCTTAAATGACCTCATCTCAGCGTCTCTCTGGACATTCATAACACTGGATCAGTGTTTTCTATTCGTCCGTCGTTACAGATGATTTCATCGTTGGGTCGTGAATCCAAATCATATTTCATGGAGAGTTTAAAGTGATTAGTTTGAACTGGTGGAAGAAATATTCAGATAACTAAAAGAACAAATAGCAGCAAAATGTATTAAAGTAAAGTAAAAATACTCGACTGACGTATTGTTATTATGATATCATTATTATTGTGCATTTATTTTCTTCTACTAACTTAGTCCAGGGGTTCCCAACCTAGGGGCCGGGTCCCTCCAAAGGGTCATCAGATAAATAAGAAAGAAGCAGACAAAGAAAATCAAACTAAGTTCTGATTAATTAATCTGTTTTTGTTTCTCTATTCTGTAGAAGTTCAGAGGTTAAATGTGTATTAGTCGTAGCTGTTAATGTGAAATGTTTCTGCTGTTTAGAAGACGACAAACACTCAAAGGTTCAAACCTCTGGTTCCATCTTTAACATGTTGGGTTTTAAAGTTTCTGATATTATCACTGAGTCTAATCTGCATCTGATGAAGTGAAGCTGCTGATAAATGGAATAGTCAAGTACAAGTACCTCTAAGTTGTACATGAATACAGTAGCTGAGTAAATGAATTGATCTCCAGTGCTGTTGGTTTGAATGCATTGATTATTGTCTGGTCTCTGCTGCAGCAGCTTGATGAGGAGACGGGTTAAACTGGGTGAAATCTCAGCGTGGAGGTTTACTGATGTAAATGTTCTGATCTGAGGTCAGAGTCACTGAGCTGCAAAGGAAATAGTTGCTGCAACAGGCTCCACAGAAAAAGGTCACATTCTTCTTAGTTTACGATGCACAAAGGTGACATTCTTATGTTTGTGGACAGTAAAAAACCCTGAAAGACTCACTGTTGTTGTTATCCTCAATAGATATAGACACACACATATTTACCATTAATCACCAACTAGTCTGATAATCAATTAATCTATTTGTGTCATTTTTTAAGTGGAAAACGTCTAAATTCTCTGGTTCCAGCTTCTCTTCTCTGATTATTTCCTGGTTTCTTTAGTCTCTATAATAATAAACTGATGATCTTTGGACAAAAAAAGACATTTTAGGTTGAATCTTCATCTTTGATGAAACACTGATTCACATTTTATGAACCAAACAACTAATAGATTAATAGTTTCAATAATCAACAGATTAATCAATTATCAAAACAGTTCTACTTCACTACATTTGTCTGACAACTTTACTTTTAAATTAAAGATCTGACATGAACTAATATAAAATAATATAAAATATATAAAATTATAAAATCCCTACTGTTTAAATATTTGATCTGCTCTGCACTCTGTAAATATATTGTGCTATATAAAGTTCATTAAACAATATATAATGTATTATGATGCAGTACTGCAGTACTATAAATCTCCTAAAGTTTCTATAATTATTTCTGATGACACATTGACGACATTTATTAAAATACAATGTGTTTGTTAGTGACAAAAACAAATAACTATTTACATTATATTTAACTTTTCCCCACGTTTTCCCCATTCTGTACTTGTATTGAGGACTTTTACTTTCTTTCTTTGCTTATTGGTGGATGATGCCAGTGTTGGTGCTGTACCTGGAGTACAGGGTGTGATTAACGACCTGACATCCAGCCTTCACCTGCAGCTCTGAGTGATGTGCACCTTGGGGTGGGAGTCAGCATCAGCATCACCTGTTTTATAGCAGCCATCTATAACCCAGCAGGACCGGACTCTACAGGGTCTGACTGAAGACAAGCGGCAGCTCAGAGTTTACTTTGTCTGATTTAATACGAGGCTGCAGTGCAGCGACAGTGGCTATACGTCTAAATATAATCACTTAAACCTCCGTTTTATACTTCAGTGATATGATGGCGTGCTGAGACCAGAGAACAGCATTGATTCCACTGGAAGTGTTTTTTCTAGGAAGTGGTAAACTCGCTCTATCTCCCTGTTCCATTAGGGGGAAAATAATAATCAGCATCTGAATTATTCACTGACTTTAATGGGAAACTGTGCACAAGTAATTTCCAAATTAATAAAAAATATTGTCAGTTATGCACTCTGTGTATGAACAGCATTAAACTATTGAATTTAACAATGAAAGACTTTCAAATATGTGTCCATTACATTCATATAATGGTCATTGATTTATATGTTGTGGAAATCCTCCTCTAAATGTCAAAATAATCCTTTTATAATGCAGAACCTTCCTGTGTGTGTGTCATATCTATAACCAGTGATTGTTGGGTGTGTTTCTTGGGACTTTATGAACTTTCGTTTATAATTTGGTGTAGTTTGCCCAGATGGTGGCGCTATAATAAAAAAGCCAATATCAGTAGCCTTCACCAAATCTGGTTCAGATAACCTTTTTGATATTTCAGACAGTTTTACTGTCCTCAAACGCTGTGGGCGGAGCTTATATTAAAAATAACGTCTCCTCAACACTTTGTGCTATAGGACCCACATTAGGTGAACGTCTAGATGTGACGTCTGGTGTTATTCTGCCTATAGGTGGCGCTGTAGCAGCATCATCTACCAACAAATGAAGGAAAAGGAATCTGGCGCTATGAAAACACTGCTAACAACACGTCTGAAGGCTAAAACCTCAGGTTCATTCATGCTTATGCAACGACAGCACAACTGAGAGAATCATGTGAAAAGACAAAAAAAGGCAAATGATCAATGAAGTCACTGACTAGGGTCATGAAGAAAGAAAAAAACAGCTAAACACTACTGATGATTAAAATAAAAAGCATTTGAAACAACCCCTGACTTGAGGAATGGTCCTGCAGGCCTGTCATGTGTTTATCAGCCTCCACGATGGGAAGAACCTCGGGCCAAAAACTCAGAAACGACTCTATTCATGGAAGAAGTTTCTAGGCAAAACCACAGAGGAGCTTTGAGCTGGATTCCAGACAAACTGACTATAAATACTAACAAAAACATGAATGAATGAGCGAATAACGACGAATCTAGATGTTTCTATGCAGATTCCTCTATTCGTCTATATATATATATATTTAATGTCACAAAAACTAGACCCCATTTGATTTGTGCTTTCAGATGTTTTATAACAAAGTGTAGGAAAACCAAGGCCAAGATTATGGTGGACTGAAACTGCCATAATCAAGAAAAAATAAAGAAATAAGATAATAAATAAATAAAAAAAAAAAAAATAAAAATAATAAATAAATAATATATAAATAAAAATAAATAAATAAAATAATAAAAATAAATAAATAATGAGCCAGTGCATAAAAATATACCAGTAAATGTCCATCTTTATTTATATTTGCATTTAACCAATTCATTAATTTAATTTATTTGTGTATTATTTTTCTATTTATTTGATTTTCCATTTTATTTACTAATTTATTAATTTTAAAATGTATTAATTTAAATTTATTTGCAAAGGGTTAATAAATGCTACAAATTAAATGCATTTATTTATTTATTTTAAATTATGGTAGTCCTCTTTACAAATGCTCCTACATTTGTTTATTGTGGAATTATAGTGAAAATAAACTAAAGTAAACCTTTTTTTCTGGGGACCCCCTGGCACCTCCTCAGTTGTAGATGGTGAGATAAATATAATTAATAAACTCAGTAGAAGAAGTCGGAGTCTGGAAATAAAAACAGTTTGTGGATTTAGTTGAACATGTTTTTTTTATGATTTTCCATCCTGAGACAAAGACAAAGGGATATTTATTATGGGATTATGTGGAAAACCCCAACAGCTGATCAGTCATAACAGTTCAATGTTGACTTTGCTTTGAACAACAAAAATAAACAGACTTATATTATTTTGATAATATTCTCTGGTCATGTTGGATATTTCATGTTGATATCGTGTAGTTTTTGTTTAATGACGTTTCACCATTGTCTCGTCTTAGTGGAACAGAAAGTTCTTGAAGTCGTTATAGTTTCTAAATGAATTGATATTAAAACACAGCTGCATCAGTCTGTTGTTCACAGATAAACTCACATTTCAGAGTTCAGTGGTGCAAACAACTAATGAGGCAGTGAAGCGACATGTTGGGATGAGTCAGGTTTAGTGGGCGACCACCAACACAACGTTTCAGCCTCAATCTCCACCACGACACTCAAGGTTTACGTCCACTCGTCCCCAGAGGGTAAAGGTCACTGCAAATCAATACCTAGTTGTTCTGAGTAATGAACTTTAACCTGTGATGAACCGTTTATATTCTAAACTGAGCCTCCATCCATAGGGCAGCAGGGGTCACCGAACGGTTTGATGAGTATGATGTGAATCATATTCTGTGGCCTTTAGTCGCCAGATATTCTAATGTAGTCACGAGTTTTCACACCAGTGAACAGGAGAAATGTCAAATAGAGAGAAAAGAACAGCAGCTCTGAGGCTACGTTTATAGATGCTAACATGCTAATTACCAGCTATAGACACGGCAGGTTTATATGTGATTTGTTACCAACAACAGGGAAAGTCTGTGTGTTACACGAAACATTAAAAACATCAGGACACAATTACAAACAGTTGGTTAAATTAGTTAAATATCTATATGTTCATGCACATGTTAATATGCAGAAAGGACAGCAGAGGTTTAAGTTGTTTGTTTTGGAGGCATTTAGTTATAAATTAAATATTAGACATATTCACATGGCATCAGATAAAAAGCAAAAAGATCATCAAAGTTATCAGAAAATCTTCCTCAGGGGAACATGAACATCACATGTCTTCACAATCCATCAAGACATTTCTCTGAAAGGTGAAATACCTCATGGTGGCACTAGAGTTATTGGAGTTATCCTCTGGGAACCATGAATGTTGGAAGATTGTTTTTGTTTAATCATTTGAGTAATTGGATGAATACGTGACAGTTTGACCTGGTGCTCAAAGAAAAGTCAGAGATTCACCAGATTCTGTAGGGTTTATCCTCTGGGAACCATGAATATCTGGGCAATATTTTGAGTAGATGTATGGATGAATAAATGACAGTTTGACCTGTTGGTGATGCTACAAGAAAAGTCAGAGATTTATCAAATTCTGTAGGATTTACCCTCTGGGAGCCATGAACATCTGGACCAAATCTCATGATAATCCATCCAATAGATGTTGAGATGTTGAGACTCAAAGTGATTCCAGGAGTTCAAATGAAGAGATGATGAGGAAATAAGAGGAAAACTGGACCTTAGAGCTGTGACTCATCCAGCTGCTGCAGCATCATTATCTGTTGTTTACAGTTAAGTGGAAGTCATAAACCCATTAAACGTTTCAAGGCCCAACGCTCAGCGTGGAGCCTGATAATCCAGCAGAGGCTGCAGCAGTGTGGTTTTCATTAAGGAGGACTGGGAGATAATAGGACGATGGCGTGCTGCTGGTTTTATCTGTGACTAACTTTAAATGTGATGGAACCACGAGTCACCGTCTGATGTTCAGCACCAGAGTGTGTGATGACTAACAGGACACGGTAAAATCCTCTGATCTCTACAGAGCTGAGCAGCAAAGGCTGCAAATTAATAATTAATATAACAGACCTGTTACATGTTCTGGCAACATTCCTGGTAGTGTCACCATCATTCAGCACAATATTCAGTTCTACGGGTGCATCTCAAATAATTAGAATGTCATGAAAAGTTTGGGGTTTTCATTATGTATTAGATTAGATTAGATTTATCTGTAGTGTCATTGTATATGTCACAAGTACAAAGCAATGAAATGCAGATGGAATCTAACCAGAAGTGCTTCAGTAGTAATTTAAATAGCTACGGTACGTTATATGCAGACGATGTGTGTATATACATACATATATAATTCTCATGCAGTGTAATGGTACAGTATGTACAGACTATATAAGTATTTACAAATGCAATTCTGATGGGTGATATAAGCCATAATCCTCAAAATTACAAGAAATAAAGGCTTGAAACGTTTCTATCTATGTGTAATGAATCTATATAATATATGAATTATTTCACTTCCTAAAACAACAAGTCTAGAACCTGTGTATGTAACAGGGAACAATCAACAGAAACAAGAGAATTTATAGTTTTAGATTAAAACAAAAACATGTTTTTACATGTTTCAACATTCTTTTTTTGTTACAATCACTTGAATGTTGGTCATTTTCATTAAAAAAATCCACTTTTTTTCAAAAACAGACATTTTCAATAGAATATCACATTCATAGTCATGTTATTACTCACTTCCATAAAATTGTAAAATAAAGTTTCCTGTTGCTGTAATAATTAGAAGCAATCACCAGAAAGTGAAACTCATATTTCATATAAATTCATTATCATATTTTTATATCATTGAAATGATATAAAAACAGTGAAACGTTCACAATATTATAATTATTGGAGATTGACCTGTACACTACAGGATCATTATCATAGCAAAGATGGAATTAGTGGTGTTTTTTCTTTATTTACATCCTTATAGAGATTACCATTGCAAATTTCAGGCTATATGCTCTTATTTTAGTGCACTAATCTCACCTCGTTGGCTCATTTCTTCCTATAAAACTTTTATCTGTCGACATAAAAAGAGGCTTAACTGCCTCCTCTGAGCTTCATTTACATCTGCAAACATGTCAGAGATAATCGGAGCAGAGATTGACGTGGGCCGAGAATCTGAGGCTGGACGGTGGGAGTGAAGAGTTCAGGCATTCCAACAAATCAGGATGATGACCTAAAAATGTCCTAAAATGATCTGAAAGCAGCTATGAAATGTTCCATGTCAAAGCAAATATGCTTCATCCGTTTCCTCCCGAGAATTACATGAGAAGATTGATGACACACACATGCACATTATATATATATAGTAAATAAAATTAGCTTAGCTCAGTCTGAAGTTTGCATATTTAGATCTCATTTGTTCACAAAGGTGTGAAAACAACAAGTTGTTTATTCACAGGAAGTTATTCATTGATCACGTGACGACTTCAATTCAATCTAATCTTCTAATCTTCATTTCAGTCCCAACGACTTTTTGTCAAAAGTATTTTTCCATATTCCCAGTTGCACTAGTTATATTTGGCGGTATGAACGTGTTGTGGGAATTCTCTGCCCTTCCATGAGCCGACATGAAACGCCTGGAGCAGGACGAGCCGTGGTAAAGAATCCCAGGTTCACTCCAGTGGAAATGACCTCGATTCAGTCAGATTCAGCATGGAAACAGGAGCTGAGGTGGAGTTAATCACTTAAAGAGGAAGCAGCAATTCCTACGTTTACACAAATAAAACCTATATAGTTATTACTAGTGTTCATTAGTCTTGTGCCAGATGCCTGCATTAGTTTTAGTCATATTTACTCAACGTATTCTTTTTTGTTTAGTCGATGAAAAGTCCTTAGTCAAATAAAAAGTTAGTCTAGACTTATTTTTTTGTGTTTTGTTGAATAACTCGATGGTCAAACAGGGAATTTGAGTTTTTTTCAATGTGAAAAGTTGTATTAAGGTGTTTTACAGCTTCATTTATTGCAATTACAGCTTTTCCTCAGTGATTTTCAGACATTTATTAGATATTATTCTTGGAATTTCTAAACACATTTAGGTGCTGTAACGGTGCATGTGAACATACTGAATGTTAGGGACAGTGAAGCAGTGAACAATTCTGACAATCAGCTGTTGTGCTGGTTTGAGCTACTTGAGGGATAAAGTCAAAAATATCATGTGGTTTATATCTGAAAGGTGGTAACAGATAGTTTAACTCTCTTAAAAAGGTTTTAAACATTTAAAAACACATGCAATACACTAGTTTTATATTCTAGGTGGATTAAATATGACATTTCATGTGAAAAAGTTGCACATTCCACGTAATTTTTACAAATACAAATGGTACAAATGGACTTTCAAATGACAAGAAACCAACACAAACACAAACTGTACATTCTGAGACACCTGATGAATGGTTTTTAAAAGTCTTTGACCGTCTTATCACTGACCCTTGACCTAACGAACTCCTTCGAACATCGAACTTTTATAAAGAAATCCCAGTAAATCCTCCGGCTGTTCCTTCCAGCGTTGGTCAGTCGTGGTGTGTTGCTGTTGCTGTTGACCAGCAGCAGAGAATTAGCCGACAGGAGTGTGAAGAGCTACCTGAGCTGCAGACATTAGCTGTTTGTAAGGCGTGTTGACAGCCGTGATACGGTGAAAACTCATCTGCCAGATGGCTCAGGGGGAGGGCAGCGACCAGGGAGCACTTTAATCAATCTGATTAAGGGGAAATGCTGCCTGTATTTTTAGCCGCTGCATGGCAGCCAGTGGCCATTCATTGGATTTTGTTTCATTAGCTTTGGTGTTTATCTCTGGGAGGAGTGGATTTATAAACAGGCTGAAGTGAAGTAGGAGCTGGAGTAAAGGAACCATTAGCTGTTTTAGCCTTTACGCTAATCCTTTTATGAATAAGTTAAAGAGTCGCTGTGTTATCCCCATAATAAGCAGCTGGTTTGTGCTGCTGCGGCTGATAATTGAGTCTTAACTTGTTGTTTTGAGGCTGCAGTCGAGGTCACTGACCGGATGCTGTTAAAAAACCAAGAAACAACATGAGAATCCCCAAAGAGCCGTTTCCACAGAGTCAGGGAGATTCCACTGGATTCAGACTCCAAACAGTCCAAAGGTTCAAGATAATTTGGTCCCAAAGTGAATATAATCGTTTTCAGTTGCATCTGAGTTTAAAAGTCACTGGTTTTATTTGTTTTAAGAGAAATGACAGAACGTACATCAGTTTTATTAAAGCCACAAAAACGCCTGGACATGCTTTATATTTACAACGTAATTCTTTCTGCTGTAGTGTAAATTTACAGTACTGAATTAGCTTTGTGTGAAAAGAACATATTTGACTTTCTTTTTTTTAACGCAATGAAAAAACATGCATTTTGTTGAATAACTCCACAGTCAAACAGTGAATTTGTGTTTTGTTGTATTTAGTTGTTTTACAGCATATTTACATAAAGTTGGATGTAATTACACCCTTTTCTTCAGATATTATTCTTGGAGTTTTAAATACATTGAGTTTCTGTCTTCATATGACCTTTGACATGTAGTTATTTTGGTGCTGCGTTGTGTTAAATGCCGTTCTAACTGAGACACAGCTGTTCTCTGCCAACATTATAGAGTAAAACGCTCCAGCTGCTCCAGACCATTGCTGCCTGAAAACATGTGGCCTGTGACCAGCTGTCAACAGCTCACTCAGCAACTGGCAGCACGACGAGGATGAGTCCAGCTGATGAAATGTAGTCAGCAAACATCCCAGATACATGCAGCAATTAAACAGAACACAGCACATGGAATAATAATCAACTAGAATCAAATAGAGAAACGGGAGAAATAACACACACAAATATTATGTACAACTGCAGCTCAATGTTAATATTTTATTGAGAAATAGCTGCAGCAATTAGTTCATTAATGGATCAGTTTGATCAACACTGATCCACATTTACACCATTTAATGAACTAGTATCCTTCCTGCTAATTCATGCATTTTAAAAATAATGCAAAGGCTCCGGGTTCAGTAAACATTTCCTCATATGGACAGACAGGTTGTTCCTGGAAACTCCCCACTGTCCTACATTAGAAACAAGAAGATCAGGGTCCCAGAGGCATTCGTGCAATGACACACACACACACACACACACACACACACACACACACACACACACACACACACACACACACACACACACACACACACACACACACACACACACACACACACACACACACACACACACACACCCTCTCTCCCTCTCTAAATACAGTCCTGGCTACATATTTACAGCATCTAATGGTTGTAGATTCAGCACCAGTGACTGTGAGTGAGTCACTGGGCTCTGAGCTGCAGGAGGATTTACATCTAATCTGTCACAGAGAGGAAGTGTGTGTGTTTACTCAGTCTTCAGTCTGTAAATATGAGGCGCGATTCACACTTTGAGCCTCTTCCTGCTTCAGAGATTCAGTCGTCTGTGAAGAGGGAAAAACAGATGATGATGTAGGACGATATCGATCAGTTTCTGTGGAAACTAAAATAACAACTTCACTGACTATGATGTGATTGGATCATTAGCTCAGAAAATGATTTCATGTGCTTAATATGGCTGCAACTACAACTATTACAGTATACAGTATGTTAGAGTATATAGTAATGTAGTGTAGATCAGCAGTTTATTATTATAGAGACTAAAGAAACCAGGAAATAATCAGAGAAGAGAAGCTGGAACCAGAGAATTTAGACATTTTGGACTTGAAAATGACTCAAATCTATTAATCATGTGATTAATCCATTATTTGATTAATTGGTCTGGGAAAAAAAGGCATTTTAGGTTGAATTTTCAGCTTTGGGAAAGATCATTTACATCATTTATGAACCAAAAAACGAATCGATTGTTTCAAGAATCGACAGATTAAACATTAAAATACTCGTTAGTTCAAACTCTATTGATCATAAAAGTATGATACTCCTGAAACAAATGGGAAAGTAGAAAATATCATAAATTGTTTGAAAATTCTTTTAAAATATGAGAATATGTCATTTTTTTTAAAGATTTTTCATATTCGAGAAGCTGGAACCAGAGAATTTTGACATTTTCTTCTTCACAATGTCTCAAATAATCGAGTAATTGGTTAATTGTTGCAGCTCAATTACTCATATGAATAATTCTTAATAAAACTGTCGATACCAGTTAGTGGAATTAATTCAAAATACCCGGTATAAATTGTAGAATTTTAGATTTCACTGTCGCTTTGCTATTTCCAGGCAACCATGAAATCAATTGATGTTAATTAGTCATCGGGCTGATGCCATTAACTGAGCAAAAAAGAAAAAAGCTAATTAATTGTTGCTCAGCAGGATGCTGTTTATTGATGTTGAAGAAACAAATCATCACAAACATTTCCTCCATTTTCCTCAAATACATCAATAAAAACAAAGGAAATCTGCTTCTGGTTCAGAATCAGAGCGACGCCTCTGCAAAGGTCAGAATAAAAATAAAATAATTAAAATTATTTCCTGCTTTACTGGCAGCACCACAGGAAAACGTCAGATTATGTCTCCAGTCGTAAACCTTCATCCTGCAGGGATCACTGATGTCTGTGCACAAATTTATGGCAAATGCATCTAATTGTTGTTGAGATTTGGGACTGAAACAAACAACCTTGTGGCAGGAGAATCAATAAGAAAAGAAGAGAAAAACATCGTGATCACACGCTTACACTTTAAATATGCAATAGTCAGTGTACAAAAAGTTAAAGGTAGATGGTATTATCTTTTAGATTAGATTTAGTGTCCTGTGTCTCAGAGAAATGACAGAAACTGAGCTTTAAAACCAGCTGCCAGGACTTCTGTGAAGCTGTGATGTCACAACTATACAGTCAAGCTCCATTCACAGCCGACAACCACAAGAAAGGCTCATTAATATTAATGAGACAGACACAAAATGGCCTGTTTGTTCTAGAGCTGCAGAGAGAAGATGTTTCTAGTTTGTGACATCACAACTTCACATAAAACACAGAAAAGAGCTTTTATGACCTTTTCAAACCTGCAGAAAATAATTTAATCTTTAACCTGAAAGCTCAGTAATAACCTTAGAGAGAATTATGATTTTCACTGACAGAGTGTGTGTGTGTGTGTGTGTGTGGGTGCGTGTGTGTGTGTGTGTGGGTGCGTGTGTGTGTGTGTGTGGGTGTGTGTGTGTGTGTGTGTGTGTGTGTGTGGGTGCGTGTGTGTGTGTGTGTGGGTGTGTGTGTGTGTGTGTGTGCGTGTGTGTGTGTGTGTGTGTGTGTGTGTGTGTGTGTGGGTGCGTGTGTGTGTGTGTGTGGGTGTGTGTGTGTGTGTGTGTGTGTGTGTGTGTGTGTGTGTGTGTGTATGTGCTCTTATAGACTCAGATTCAGCCCAGATGATGGATATCACAGGACATCTCCATTGATTTCTGTCCTCTCTGAATAAGCTGCTGTTTCATCATCTTGTGCAGCAACAGTCGGACTCCATTTCATTAACGTTTCTCCTACAGCTTCTAACCTGCTTCCTTTTGCTTTCTCTGCTTGTTTTTGTCTTGTTATTCTTGTTATTCGTGTGTTTCCTGATTCAACTTCTGTTTGATTTGCAGCAGCCATTAATGCATTAGTCAGGGATTAAAGTTTTCTGCTGCTGTGACAGATTTCCGGCGTGCAAAAACCAACTCCCTCTCAAAAATGATGAATTAATAACATTAGATGGGCTCTATATAAAACATGAGATAGTTCAATATCCAGTGTTTAGCATGGACCAAGTAGCATGGTGTGGTAGACCTGAGTGAAAACAAAGACGTGTTGATGTGAACCGTAGAGACTGAAAATGTCTGATAAAAAAGATCCTTTTAACATCAGATCCACACACATGGAGTCTGGAATCATTCAGTGTTGAAGCTATAACCAAGTTGAAAGAATATTTGACATTTTTCATGACACAGTTTCTGAAAGGAGTGATGAGAGCGTGACTGTTAGTGTGTTAGAGAGAATGATGTTTGGCAAGATGAGGAAGTCACCAGCAGTTTGAAGCAGCATTCATCAGGTCGCTCAAAATTGAGTGTTCATGTTGGTTTTAATGTCTAAAAGTCCATTCTTTTTTTTGTTTTTTGGACATAAAATGTTAAATGTATGGAGCCCAGGTGATATCTTTATCGGGGGATTATTAAGCCTACATTGTGGACTCGTCTTACTAAATGTTATAAACCTCTGTTTGTAAAATGTGCTCACGTCATTTTGAAACCAAACAATGAATCATGATTTCTTTAAAACGTGAGCAGGTTTTATAAAACGTGGCCACGTTTTATGAATCGTGCTCACGACATTAGTTTTCCTACAGTGTGGGTACGATTTCTGTAAAATGTGTACTGGTTTTGAGATGATTAAATTAGAAGAGAGTACAAACTAGCCTATTGAAGTTTACATGACTTTAATAGGAGTCCATGATTTGTGTAAACATTCACATGTTGTATTTTAATATTTTGGTTAAATGAGAGTGAGTTTTTCAAAGTGAGCTCACGCTTTCTTGACACCCCCAAAAAGATTTCCTTGGTACTTTAGGGGCTGAAATCAATAATATCTGTGCTGCACATTAACACAGATGTCTGGTTTAAATCAAACTTTACTAACTCATTAACTAACCACTAACATGTTTCGGTGACATATATCTATTATAATGGAGCTCCTCTCCCTGTAGATCTGAACCAGACACTTTAGAGCCTGAGAATGAGTCCACGCCCCAAATCACCACCCCCACCCACCTATACACCACATAAAAACAATCCCTGATTAATGTAAATGCATAAATATCACTAACAATGACAAGGTTTGCACCGCTGGATGCCGAGTGACACAGAAAGATGAATAATGTGCAGCCGGGACCAGGCCAGTAAACTGCAGTAGCATCGTGACCAGTGAGCAGGACAGTCAGAGAACAGGAGGAAAGCCCTGAGGGCTGCAGCCGTCTCAACACTCACACAAAATGGAAAAATCCTAATTATAGCTCCACTCGTGCCTAAAAATGTCAGGACTCAAATATGTTTCCCCGACACCGCCGGAAGCCGAACAGCCGAGGTAGATGGAAATCGATCAGATTGGAGGGGAAATAGAAAAAAAGTGTGTCTATAGAGAGGAGGAGATGAAATGAGAAGGATTTTATTATAGTCTCTATCCCACCGAAGCCAAAACAACATTCTGATGCTGCTAGAAAGGTTAAACTCATTCCTGTTTTCAGACGTCAGCTACAGACTCTGACCTCACAATTCTTCAAAGATATTGAAAAACTGTTTGGAAAAGGTTAAATATTTTTATAGATAAACATCTGCTGAATAAACAGCAGGACGGTTTTAGAAGAAATGGATTCACCTCGATGGTAGAGCTGCTAATTAATCAATTAGTTGACAACTATTTTAATGATTGATTAATCAATTTGAGTCATTTTTCTCTTCTCTGATTATTTCCTGGTTTCTTTAGTCTCTATAATAATAAACTGATGATCTTTGGGTTGTGGACAAAAAAAAGACATTTTAGGTTGAATCTTCAGCTTTGGAGACACTGATCTATATTTTATCGAGATAACTAATCAATTATTGATTATAGTAATCAAAAGATTAATCGACTTTCAGAATTGCTGTTAGTTGCAGCCCTGTTCAAAGGCAGAGATGGATCTGGAAGACATTTACACTGTGATAGACAGAAAGAACAGACTGTAGGGTGTTTATTGATTTAAACATAATGGATATTACTGACCATCACTTATTGATAAAGAAAATGGAGAAATATGGTGTCAAAGGAAATGACTCAAAGGAATCAGATGTTAAAGTTTACGTTTGAGGTTCCACAGGGCGCAAGGCTGGGACCTGAACTGTTTTAGATAAATAAACTTTATTGATTCTACAGTGGGCGACACGGTGGTGCAGGGGTTAGTGCTGTTGCCTCACAGCAAGAAGGTCACAGGTTCAAGACCTCCTTGGTCCTGGGTCTGGGACCTTTCTGTGTGGAGTTTCATGTTCTCTCTGTGTCTGGTGGGTTTTCTCCAGGTTCTCCAGCTTCCTCCCACAGTCCAAACACATGCTGAGGTTAATTGGAGACTCTAAATCACCGTAGGTGTGAGTGTGTGAGTGAATGGTGTGTGTGCCCCATGATTGGCTGGCGACCATCTGGGGTGTATCCCTGCCTCTCACTGTAACGTGCTGGGATTGGCTCCAGCAGACCATGTGACCCTAATGAGGAATAAGCAGGTATAGAAGATGAATGACTGACTGATTCTACAGTGGGGAAAGTAACGTGTTACAGCAGAATCATAGATGAAAATGGAGCTTATTCATAAAGTATATCTACACAAATAATACAAATGAAGAATATAAAGTATATTGTACCATAATACTTTAAAGAATAATAGTTTGTCAGATAATGAACTTCACTATTTACAGATTCTCCTCTGGTGATATTCTCATCTCAGTTATTACACTTCCTTCCTGCTCAGAAGCTGTTTCTAAATTAAGAATTTGAGTAAAAAAAAAAAAAAAAATCAATGAATGTCTTTTGAGTATTCTGTCAAAGTTGTATTAAGAGAACGATACTGGAATTAAAACCAAAACCAAATAGAATCTGGACTTGTGGATATTTATGTGGTGACAGTAAACTCAGCTGTAGACGTTGTCTCCTGTGTTTCTCAGCACGATTTTATCGATCGAGTCTTTTTTCAGTTTCATCTCATCGTCATTTTCCATCAGATCGAATTCTGTCTAAACTGGGAAACCAACGCCAGAACCCAGAGACAAACTTTACAGTCACACACACACACACACACACACACACACACACACACACACACACACACACACACACACACACACACACACACACACACACACAGACACACAGACACTTTTCTGAGTGATTTTCCTCTTTGAAACCTCTTGTTGGTGAATTTGTCCTCATATGTCCTGTTGTAGTTTCTTCTCCTCTGCATCCAGCAGGATGAGGACAGACTTCTTCTTCTTCTTCTGTGTATTTGTGACAGTAATGGTTTCTCCCTCCCTCTCCTCCCTCTGTAGAAGTGTGACTGCCTGCTCAGCCTAGAAGCCTATTCAGCAGATCAGAAGCGCCGTGTGTGTCAGTGCCTGAAGGACAACATTGACAAACAGCTCCAGCTCCAGAGGAGGGAACCCCCCACCCAGCATTTTGAACAGGTAGGACTGTCTCTCACACACACACACACACACACACACACACACACACACACACACACACACACACACACACACACACACACACACACACACACACACACACACACACACACACACTAGCAGTGTTTTCTGATTTCATTCACAGCCAGATGTCTGTGAATCAGTAAACACTTTAACACATGGGAATGCAGATATCTGATCTTTGTGCATCACAGATGAACACAGCACACTCACACACGTCCAGTTTCCTGCAGCTCACACAGCTTCATGATGCTTTTCTCAGCTTCTACACATCTTGAGGAAAGTTTAATGCTGCCTCTTCTCTGGCTGCGTTTCAGTTTTTTTAGAAATGAATTAGAGACGACACTGTAATTTAACCTGTTAAAATAAAAAAAGAAAAAACCTGATACTGAGTTTTATGAATCTATTCCATGAGAAAACATCAGCTACAACACCAAATAAAGTATTTTAATCTGTTGTAGAACACAATTAATTTGATATATTTTTCAGTATTCTGACTATATTTGCTGTGTAACGGCAACATAAATAGATTCTGACTCTTCTGTAGTCACCTAACATGTTGTAGATTTATTCTGATTCCAGATAATTCAGATCATTTATTGATTTGATATCATTTATATCAGGAAAACTGAAAAACAGGCGTGGGGCTTAAGTGGTTAAACCCTGTTTCCTGTTTATTTATGCTCAAATAATGACATTTGCTTGCAAAACAAGATTTTTGTTACTGTAATTTATATAAAGATAGATCATATATGCAGGATTTCCCTTAAATATATATATATATACACAAACTCATCACTTTACAAGTGTTGATGTTCAGAGACCCTGCTGTCCTCTACCTGCATTCTATACTTTTACCATTGTTTTGCTGCCTCAGGACTATGGGCGTCAACCTTTGGAGTGTGTGTGTGTGTGTGTGTGTGTGTGTGTGTGTGTGTGTGTGTGTGCGTGTGTGTGTGCAGGGTGTCAGGTGTCAGTCTGGTCCCTGCAGAGGCAAATAGAGACACAGTTGTGGAACTTTCCTGCAGAGATGTGGGAAGTTATGATGAGTCGTGGGTGTTTGTGTCTGTGCTTTGGAATTAGAATAGAATAATATATAATATATGATACTTTATTTAGTCTCTATAATAGTAAACTGGTGATCTTTGGGTTGTGCACTGCTGGTACTAATTAATTCTACTAATGAATTCATCGACTATATGTATATATTATTGTCTGGTTTTCTATTTGGTATTTGGAGACTTAAATATATGAAATATTAGACAGATCCATGTCCTGTGGGTCAGTATTCAGCCGTGTGAAGGTTGTAATGTGCATTCATTTGAAAATGTTTTATCAGGTTATTTTTTGATTTTCCTTTTAGACCCTTTTTTTTGCATATTTCATTTCCAGCGCTCTTTTCTCCTCTTCATTGCTGATTAAGAATCTCTTTGGGTCTTGATGCACTTTGTCTTTTTAAAGCGAGTCTAACCCAGTCTGAGTTTTAGCTGGAAGGTGATTAAAAGGGATAATAATAGCCTCACACCTGTTGTACATTAGAGCTTCATTTCATCAGCACATGAAAGACAGAAGCAGAGAAGGACAAGCCGACGCTCTTTCATCCCTTTCTCCCTCCCTGCATGTGTTTCCATGTATATGTATTTATGTATTTCTGCACATATGGTTCATCCAAGATATTCCGGATGAGACCTGATTCCCCAGAAGTGGAAATGACCCAGAACTTGGCCCGAATTTGACTATTTGAACTACTTTAAGCTTCATGAACTTAGCCTGTGAAATCACCAGATTTAAACATTTAAACACAGTTTCCACAGAAAGTCTGAAGGTTATTTGTGTGCGACAGCATTTTCCTGCTGGAATGAGGAGTAGAAGAGGAGTTTTGCTGCTTCTCCTCTCTGTTTCCTCCAGGATGAATGTCAGTGCAGGTCCAGCCTCTGATTAAATGAACACATTTACACACTGCAGCGTTCAATACTGTCGATAACTAAACAGCTTGGCAAGCATGCTAAACCACGCAAATCAATGCCCTTCATGCACCGACTCCACCTAAACAGCTTATTGATCAGTGACATGATGAACAAACAGACTATTTATTACACTGTGGAAACCATCTGTATCTTAGAGACTTACAATTCACCTGCACCTGCGAATTTAAAAGTCTGTGATCACTCATTGAATCTGTTAACTTTATTAAATCCTTTACTTCAGTAAAAGTACAGTAATGTACACAATAATATAAAAATACTTCATTACAAGTAAAAACAAATGAAAAACACATGAATATTAGGATCAAAATGTGCTTAAATGTACTTTAACCTGTTGAAATCCAAACACTCAGCATTGAGTTTTATCCATTAATCCCAGTAAAAACCTCAGCTCCAACAATAAATAAAGTATTTTATCTGCAGTAAAACACAATGTTACTGTTACAGCATCAATATATATCATCAATATCCACATCATCAATACAATAATCAATAGTTTAATAGAATATCAGTAGTAGAGACTAGATATTTAATGTAGATTTGAGCTGTGATTATTTCATTGGTTCCTTTATAATCTGCTTTTTAAACATCTTGGGGAATATATTCTTCATATGTTAAGTTTTAAATAAAGTATTTTTATTCATAGTAAAACACATTTATGATTATTTTTCAATATTCTAACTATATTGTGTCTATAACAGCAACATAAATAGATTCTAACTCTTCTATAGTCTCCTCACATGTTGATTTATTCTGATTCCAAGTTTAAGTCAATAACCTTTGTTGTTGTAGAGATATTCAACATTTATTATCATTTATAGCAGGGAAACTGAAAAATAAGTGACATATTATTGTATATGAGATGATTCTCATTTATTCTGTAGATGTGCAGCTTCAAACCAACAAACATTAACTTTAAAACTCTTTTACATCCTCTTTTATGTCTTTATCATTTAAGTTTTTCCTAATGTGTTTAAGAGTTAATATGTTTTATATGAATGTAGAATGAGGAAAAGCAGAAAAAGCAGGAAACATGAAGAGTGATGGTCTGTGCGGAGGAAAAGCCCCTGAAGGAAAGTTGATATGTAACTGTGGTAAGTAGGACAGTGGTGTATCTGTGATGAGGTGTCGGCTGTAAAAAGATCAGGGTCCGTGTTGCTCCAACAAATCGTCACGGGCAAAAATTGTAAAAAATGAGGGAGAAGTCCTGAAGTGAAGTGGAGTTTAACATGTTCACACTGGTCCAGATCTTCATGGGTTTGGTCTGAGAGCATATTAGAGATGCTCTTTAATTCCATCTGACTGCTGCACTGCTTCCTCCAACATAAATGCTGTTTTAAAACCACTTAAGCAGCTAAAACAGATTCTCATGAATGTGAAATGAGACAGACGAGAACAGGCCGAGCTGCTTCCAAACCTCAAACACACTTTGCTCATTAGCAGCAGTCGGATTCTTCCAGCGATCACGTGTCTCTGCATGAACATTCATTTGACTTTTACTGCAGAAACTTTGTTTTCCCTCTGTAACACAGACGGTTTCAACACTGTTTGGTTACACAACACATTGTTAGTCAGTATTTAGTTTACATCGTTCCATTATCACATAGAAATAAATAGATAAACAAATAGAGAGCAACACGAATTTAATTTGAATTATTTATTATCTGGTCAACTTTCTTTACTACATCTACTCATAATACTGCAATTCTTTACTACATCTACATATTATACTGCAATACTTTACTCTATCAACTCATAATACTTAATAGTTAGCAAGTAATCAAACTAATTGTTGTAGTTCTTATTCAATGACTTAAATTCAGGCTAAAAGTAGATAAATGCAATGTCAATGCATAAAAAGTAGAATGTGTTGTAAATGTCATTGAGGTGGTGACAGACGAGCTTCTAGCTGCAGGTTTAATAGTTGGATGAATGACGACACGTCTGCTTCAGACTGACTTTGACTAATGTGTGGAGGACAGAGTGAAGAGGAGGTCAGTCGACATAAACATGGGCCCAAACCCTCGGACTTTAAACCAGGCTCCTCACACAATAAAGAACTGTCATCACAGCCGCTGTCTGAGGATTAGAGAAAGAGAAACGGGCTGAAATGTTTCCAAAGAGAAGCATTCAGAGCGTGGAGGGAGAGGAGGAACATCAACACTGTGACGGAATAACCCCATTTACTGCAGAGAAGCATGAAGAATAAAGTAATATGGATGATGTGAGTTGTACAGGGTGTGTTTCCATCCAGTCTCTTCTATGAGTGGAGTAAACTGGCTGCTTCAGCTCAGAGTGGATTTATTCTGCTTTGTGAACCAGACGACAAACACAAGGGAAATATGCGACTCAGAGGGTAATTTCCTAAAGCTGCTTTGCTGCAGTTCTCCCTCTGAATACACACATAGAGACGTGAGATGTGCTGTTGAGTCAGCAGCAACAATGAAAGTGATTTAAACAGGAAGAGAATCGTCCCACATATGACGACTGAGACTAAGAGAAGTGCAGGGACAACGTTTCTATGTGGTTTGTGTTTAGTTGATGGTAGAAGTGTTGTGTTGTTCTGCTGCTGCTTTTATTGCTGCTTCATATGTGACTCAACCTGTTTATTATCAACAACCCTTTGTCTTTCCTTATTTCAATGTCTTTCTTCAGGGTCTTTACTTTATAATGTTATTTTACTTAATAACAATGATTTTGATCGTTTTAATATTAAAATGATCGTCAACATACAGACTCTCTACATCAGTAAATTACACTTCATAGCTGTAGCTTTACATGTTTGAATGATAAATAACGTTAGTCTGGCTCCGCCTCCTACGTATTTCTGCTCAGTTTTCATTTTCCTTCAGTCTCCATCTGTGTTTCCAGTTTATTCACAGGTTGTTTTCTGGACAAATCTTCAGCCAATCAGAGAACAGAATCTGAAAGATGCAGCAAAGCTGTTTGGTCCTGTTGTGGAATTTTAAGCATTAATATTAATCAGCTGCTGAATCTCCAGAAGTTAAAGCCAGAGCAACAACAATCTCTGCTTTTAGTTTCATCCAGGATGAAAAGTTAGTTGCAGCCCTAGTCCACGTTAAATCGAATGAATCCACCAGTTAAATCTCACACACTGAACCTTTAGGTGTCAACTCTGAATTTATTGAAATACAAAACAGATGTTTTTATGAATGAACCCAGTGCTACAACTATTCTGATTAATCTATTGATTATTGAATCAATTAGTAGTTTGGCTCATTAAATGGTTTAAATGTGGATCAGTGTTTCATCAAAGATGAAGATTCAACCTAAAATGTCTTTTTTTGTCCAAAGATCATCAGTTTATTATTATAGAGACTAAAGAAACCAGGAAATAATCAGAGAAGAGAAGCTGGAACCAGAGAATTTACACATTTACTAATTAAAAATGACTAAAATTCATTAATCGATTATTAAAGTAGTTGCAGATTAATGTGGTAGTTGGAAACTAAGTGACTGTGTGTGTGTGTGTGTGTGTGTGTGTCTATATCTATTGAGGTTAAAGCAACAACAGTGAGACTTTCAGGGTTTTTTACTGTCCACAAACATCATAAGAATGTCACCTTTGTGCATCGTGAACATTTTCTTCTTGAAAATGACTCAAATCCATTAATTGATTATCAAAATAGGTGGTGATTAATGTGATAGACAGTAACTAATCAATTAATTTCATCATAGAATCACTCATCTGATTAACTTCAGACGATGCTCTCGTCTGTGTCCTCATTAACACTCAAGAGTAAAGTTGATGTGATGAACAGTTCTTGAACATAATGTTTCTACATAATGTTCCTGTTGTGTTGGATCATCTACTCGATGGTGAGTTCAGTCAGAGACACGATGTCTGCTGAACAAAGCTGAAGCATAAAGTACAACTTCTCTCCTTTAGTTCATGAGAACAACAGTCCACACTAAACAATCAGCACCAAACACTGTTGATCTCATCACTTCTCTGAACTCTGGTCAAACCTGATCATTGACGACCATTATTCTCTGATGAGAGGCTGAAAGTCAACAAACAACTGTTTAAATCACCTTCAGGACAATGACACTGAGTTACTCCCATCACACTTTATCTATAGATGATAACATCACAAAGTGTTCAGGAGTTGTAAAACTCTGTGTGCTTCTTTTAAATGTGAAGGAGGAGTCATGAAAACAGGTTCTTCTTAAAAAACAAATGTCACAAAGCTCCTAAACTAAACTACCTGCTGCCTCCAGAAACACACACAGCAGGTGTGACGTGGATCAAATACATGGTTGTTGGTAGTTTCCTGCATCATATAGAGACCTGACCTTCTTTATTTTACTAATATACATTTACTACGAGGAAACTTAACATCAACAACAATCACTGGAATTATTTTAACAGTCTCTGCTTCAATCTCCACAGCTGATTCACACATATAATTAAACACATTTAGACTAAATACAAACTATTTGCCTCTAAGCTGCTCTGCAGAAACGTAATCAAACGTGAACTAATTCATCTGGATGTTAAATGTTATCATTATTATTTCTTTGCCTTGGGGAGAGTTCACATTTCATTAAATCTGAAAAGCTTCTAACAACTGGCTGCGTGTGCTGGATCCTGCAGAGATGCTACTGCTGCTGCTGCTGCTGCTGCTGCTGCTGCTGCTACTGCTGCTGCTGCTACTGCTGCTGCTGCTGCTACTGCTGCTGCTGCTGCTACTGCTGCTGCTGCTGCTGTTACTGCTGCTGCTGCTGCTGCTGCTGCTACTGCTGCTGCTGCTGCTGTTACTGCTGCTACTGTTACTGCTGCTGCTGCTGCTGCTGCTGCTGCTGCTGCTGCTACTGCTGCTGCTGCTGCTGTTACTGCTGCTACTGTTACTGCTGCTGCTGCTGCTGCTGCTGCTGCTGCTGTTACTGCTGCTGTTACTGCTGCTGCTGCTGCTGCTGTTGCTGCTGCTGCTGTTGCTGCTGCTGCTGCTGCTGCTGCTGCTGCTGCTGCTGCTGTTACTGCTGCTGCTGCTGCTGCTGTTACTGCTGCTGCTGCTGCTGTTGCTGCTGCTGCTGCTGCTGCTGCTGTACTTTACTAAAGAATACACAGTTCATGTACTTATACTTCATCCTCCAGCAGCTGTCGTATTACAGTCGTATTGGTACTTTTACTGAAGTAAAGCATCTGAATACTAGTTCCTCCACTGGCTCAGCTCCATAAACACATTTTTTTAAATTTCTTTTCCACTTTTTTTTCCTCTTGAATATTTAAATAACTTCTTTGCTCCGGGTCAACGTCACTTTAAACAGAATCTGAAAACACTGGATATTAACGAGCCTCCTGCTCTCTGCAGCCAACACACACACATCATCTGCACTAATTAGACACGGATGAATTCCATTTGTCTTTGCTGTGCTCCTCACACACACACACACACACACACACACACACACACACACACACACACACACACACACACACACACACACACACACACACACACACACACACACACACACACACACACACACATTAGACGTGTGAGATCCAGATTTAGAATGTTTCCAGTGCAGCAGATATGGACGAAGCTCAAACATGTAAAGGTCGATGTGTGTTTGATTATAAGAAGTGTTCTATAAATACTGTAAATACTGTCCCATGTTTCAGCCTTAAAACCAGCAGCCTGGACCTCTGTGAAGTTGTGATGTCACAAATATACAGTTGAATATTCTAGAAATTCTGATGATTTGAGATTCAGAAAAGTTTCTAGAGATTTATCCAGATCTAAGCTGAGATTTTGTTTCCTCTCATCTCTTTTTTACTTTCACTTCTTATCTTTTCTACTTTTATTGCATCTGTTAAGTACAAATATAAAATCTTCAGAGGTGACAAATTACTCAGATACTTAAGTAAAAGTAGAAATACCGTCATCTAAAAGTATTGAATAATAAGTAAATTCCTGCCCCGAAGACAAAATGTTACTTAACTAAAGTACAGAACTACTTTCAGTAAAAGTACTTAGTACTGTGATATATAGTATATTATATTACTTATTGTAATCACTAGATACATGTGTGAGCATTTTAACATTTGAGCATTTATGTGGAGCCAGTTTTAAGATACTCTAAAAACATATTGTTAATAAGTTATAAAAACAATGATTTGAAAGTAAGAATATTCAGATATATTTTATATTAAATCAGTAACTGAAGCTGTCAGATAAACATAGTGAAGTATCACATGGAAAATATCAAACATTGTACTCAAGTTTACATATTTATAGTGTTTATGGTTCCTATAACAGTGTTTCTAATGTCAAAACACACACACACACACACACACACACACACACACACACACACACACACACACACACACACACACACACACACACACACACACACACACACACACACACAGTGAGTGATGTTATTCATTGTGGGTGTTATAGGATTAATTCCCCTGTCTCCCTTTAAACATTAATGATTTCCCTTTGATGGGTGCTGCTGCTGTTTTCCTGTATTTTAGTTCACCTTTAACTATTTATAAGTGTGTTATATAACAGCAATTACACATCAGCACAGGAGGTAAGAGCTTTAAGACGCTACAGCATCAAATCCTCCAAACTGCAAACAACAGAGCTTTTTAAGTTACTGGGATGTTTTAGATTAGGAAACAGCTTCCAGTTATTTCCCTGTTCACACATGCAGCTTCATTCCAGGAAAATCACGGTTCCCCTTCCAGCGAAAATACTGGAACATTTCTGGCAAAGGCTGCATGTGTGAATGAGACAACAAGGCTGCAAACTTTAAAACATCCTGCCACTAATTAACTTTAATCTCACTAGAATCTAGTTCAACAGAAGTTGATATTCTACTTTTTTAATGTCAATCATTACTTTTTTTTTTTTTTTTTTTTTACATCAGAACATGTTCAGACAGACACAGAGAAGCCTGTTATATTTATAGTGTAAGTATATATTTATATATATATGTATTTTTATATTAGCACATGATAGCATTAGATGAGGCTGAGTTTACGTGGTGGAACCATGGTCAGCTGTGTGTGTGTTTGTGTGTGTGTGTATATGTGTGTGTGTGTGTGTGTGTGTGTGTGTGTGTGTGTGTGTGTGTGTGTGTGTGTGTGTGTGTGTGTGTGTGTGTGTGTGTGTGTGTGTGTGCGTGTGTGTGTGTCCTATTAGGTGTGAAAGACAGAGCCCTTCACATCCAGCTCTTTGATAGGTTTTGATTCAGTGCTTTGATTTGACACAGAGCAACTACTAAAAATAGCATAGAGAGAGAAAGAAGGAGAGAGAGAGAGAGAGAGAGAGAGAGAGGAGGACACTGTGTGTTTTAATCTCGAGAGAATTCTTTGCATTTGATCTTTTCCCCTTTACACTAGATTTCACATTTTTCCTCATTTCATTCTCACATCTCTGCAAGTCCATCTTTCTTTACTTCCCTCTTTGCCCCACTCTCTCTCTCTCTCCCCCCTTCTCGTTGGTATGCACGTTATCACTGACTCGAGGCAGAATCTCAAACTGAAGCAACAACACAACCAAAAAAAAAACTACAGAACCAAAGGAGGAAGAGAAGCTCTGACAGATTCAGAAACCTGAAAATATTACATATGGTCACATTGGATTAGCAGCTGGTATCTGTTGGTGCTGCACACATGCTCCGTCAGTGTGTGTGTGTGTTGCGTGTGTGTGTGTGGGTGTGAACTCACACACACTCTCATACTCACAGAAGCGAAGGAGCTGAGTCCAGATGCCGGTGTCTAAGGTAATGTATTAATGTGTTCACTGCTGTTCTGAAGGTCACATTGAGCTGTTTCTGAGGCAGATTAGGATTATTGTTTGTTTGTTTGCATTCCTGTTTAATAGGATGTAAATATCAGAGTGTGTGTGTGCGTGTGTGTTGGGAACGTTAGGCTGTGTGTGTTTTTCTGTAACTGTTTACTCACTTGTATAAACAGGGGATTCTTAAAAAGATATTTTGCTGTTTGAGATTAAGTTGGTGTTTACCTCCTTTCTGTAGATGTGGATGATGATGTTGTAGTTTTTACTAATCAATACCACGTTAATTATATTAGAAGCAGATATTGAGATAAACAACAGTTCAGTATATCTGGTGCTGGTTTAAGTTCAGATTTATCAGGGCTCCACTGAAACCAATAACTGAACCTCTGTAGTGTAGCTGTAGTGTGGCTGTAGTGTAGTTGTATTGTAGCTGTAGTGTAGTTGTAGTGTCATTGTAGTGTAGTTGTAGTGCATCTGTAGTGTAGTTGTAGTGTAGCTGTAGTGTAGTTGTAGTGTAGTTGTAGTGTCATTGTAGTGTAGTTGTAGTGCATCTGTAGTGTAGTTGTAGTGTAGTTGTAGTGTCATTGTAGTGTAGTTGTAGTGCATCTGTAGTGTAGTTGTAGTGTAGTTGTAGTGTCATTGTGGTGTAGTTGTAGTGCATCTGTAGTGTAGTTGTAGTGTAGTTGTAGTGTCATTGTGGTGTAGTTGTAGTGCATCTGTAGTGTAGTTGTAGTGTCATTGTAGTGTAGTTGTAGTGCATCTGTAGTGTAGTTGTAGTGTAGTTGTAGTGTCATTGTAGTGTAGTTGTAGTGCATCTGTAGTGTAGTTGTAGTGTAGCTGTAGTGTAGTTGTAGTGTAGTTGTAGTGTCATTGTAGTGTAGTTGTAGTGCATCTGTAGTGTAGTTGTAGTGTAGTTGTAGTGTCATTGTGGTGTAGTTGTAGTGCATCTGTAGTGTAGTTGTAGTGTAGTTGTAGTGTCATTGTGGTGTAGTTGTAGTGCATCTGTAGTGTAGTTGTAGTGTAGCTGTAGTGTAGTTGTAGTGTAGTTGTAGTGTAGTTGTAGTGTAGCTGTAATGTGGCTGTAGTATAGTTGTAGTGTAGTGTAGTGTAGTTATAGAGTAGCTGTAGTGTGACAGATGTGTAGCTGTAGTGTTGTTGTTGTATAGTTGTAGTGTAGCTGTAGTGTTGTTGTTGTATAGCTGTAGTGTGACTGCAGTGTAGCTGTAGTGTGACTGCAGTGTAGCTGTAGTGTTGTTGTATAGTTGTAGTGTGACTGTAGTGTAGCTGTAGTGTTGTTGTATAGTTGTAGTGTGACTGTAGTGTAGCTGTAGTGTTGTTGTTGTTGTTGTATAGTTGTAGTGTGACTGTTGTATAGCTGTAGTGTAGCTGTAGTGTTGTTGTTGTATAGTTGTAGTGTGACTGTAGTGTAGCTGTAGTGTTGTTGTTGTATAGTTGTAGTGTGACTGTAGTGTAGCTGTAGTGTTGTTGTTGTATAGCTGTAGTGTGACTGTAGTGTTGTTGTATAGTTGTAGTGTGACTGTAGTGTAGCTGTAGTGTTGTTGTTGTATAGCTGTAGTGTGACTGTAGTGTTGTTGTATAGCTGTAGTGACTGTAGTGTAGCTGTAGTGTTGTTGTTGTATAGCTGTAGTGTGACTGTAGTGTTGTTGTATAGCTGTAGTGTAGCTGTAGTGTTGTTGTTGTATAGTTGTAGTGTGACTGTAGTGTGACTGTAGTGTTGTTGTTGTATAGCTGTAGTGTAGCTGTAGTGTTGTTGTTGTATAGCTGTAGTGTAGCTGTAGTGTTGTTGTTGTATAGCTGTAGTGTAGCTGTAGTGTTGTTGTTGTATAGCTGTAGTGTTGTTGTTGTATAGCTGTAGTGTAGCTGTAGTGTTGTTGTTGTATAGTTGTAGTGTGACTGTAGTGTGACTGTAGTGTTGTTGTTGTATAGCTGTAGTGTAGCTGTAGTGTTGTTGTTGTATAGCTGTAGTGTAGCTGTAGTGTTGTTGTTGTATAGCTGTAGTATAGCTGTAGTGTTGTTGTTGTATAGTTGTAGTGTGGCTGTAGTGTGGCTGTAGTGTTGTTGTTGTATAGCTGTAGTGTAGCTGTAGTGTTGTTGTTGTATAGTTGTAGTGTGACTGTAGTGTGACTGTAGTGTTCTAACCATTTAAAGGTTCATGTCCAGGAGTTTTTTCCAGTTTCTCTCCACCGTTGATGCTGATATCACATGAACAGCAGTTAAACCAGCTGTGATCGTGTGTGACAGTGTTTCTCTGACCTTCTGCTATTCAATTCCTACCAATTAACTCAACAAAGAAAAACACTCATATATTCATGAATTACAGAATGTAGGAGTCTGGTTTTAACAGAAACATTCTGAGACCTTTTCATAACAAAATCAAAGTAGTCATTAGTCATTAAATGGTTAACGTTCATAAATGTGTTTCTGTTCTTGTTCCTCTTCAATGTTTGACACTAGAAATCTGTTTATTTTACTTCATCTTCAAGTCAGAAGTTTCTCATTGAAAACATGATTTTTTTAAGGGGAGGGGCACACATGCATCATGTGTGACATCACAAATAGTCTGGACAGGGTTGAACATTTGGAATATTGTATATCTAGGGTTCTGGACATTTGATCTGATTTTTAAGTATTTCAACAAGATAATTTGACACTATCATGCAGAGCAGAGTATGTTCTATATGTCTGTAGGATATTTATTGTTTATTACTTGACATCGATGAGCAGTAACAGAGTGTGTATTACTGTCGATATGTGTTGTATATTATATACATACAATAGATGTTTGCTCACTATAATTGAACTGAGTCATAGCTCCACACACACGACTGGATGACATCAATGCACCATTTATATTCTAACAATGACTCAATGAAGCAGCGAACAGGAAGAACCTGATGACCCTTAAAATGGAAAATGTCTGAGCAGCAGGAGTCACTGTTGTTACAGACACAAAGAAACTGCCACTAGGTCCTGTAATAAAATAATAAAACAATAATAAATCAATCAACAAACACATCAACTATTATTTTCTTCCTATCGTTTCATTTTTGTTTTCATCTCTTAAGACAAGAAAGAAAATGTCAGTTTTAAATTATTATTTTATACTATAGAGTTGTAACTAACAACTATTTTGATAATTGATTAATCTATTGATTATTGAAACCATTTACTGATCAGTAGTTTGGTTCATTAAATGGTTTAAATGTGGATCAGTGTATCATCAAAGCTGAAGATTCAACCTAAAATGTCTTTTTTTTGTCCAAAGATCATCAGTTTATTATTATAGAGACTAAAGAAACCAGGAAATAATCAGAGAAGAGAAGCTGGAACCAGAGAATTTAGACATTTACTAATTAAAAATGACTCAAATTCATTAATCGATTATTAAAATAGTTGCAGATTAATGTGGAAACTAATTGACTAATTTCACTTTTGAGAAACAGATATTTATTTTACTAGATAGATACAGGATACAAGTTGCTATGATAACATGTTAAACACAGAAATTCATTATAAAAATGTTGTCCACTCACTTCTACAGAGAGAGGATGTGATCGTAGGTTAAGGAAATCTTTGCTGTAGCTTCAACCTTTGACAATTGTTCTTTATTAAAACATTCCACTGTGGACATTAATAGGTTAAGTCACATTATAATATGTAAGATTTAGACATAATCATACATAATTTAAATGTTTATATTTATTAATCTAATCAGTTTAATGTCCAGAGAAACGTGAGGAAGCTCCAGATGTTGAATTTAAGAACAGAATCTACAAACCCAGGAAACGCGGCTTCGCTGACAGCAACGTCCGTCAATGATGTTAACGGCTGTTCCTGCTTTTTATATGTTTACTCTTTACTACAGCTGCATTGTGTGTGTGTGTCTTACACACCAGTGTGTGTTCTACCCTACTCGTGTGTGTGTGTTTATAATGGCTGTGTGTTCTCTGTGTGTGTGCTGCATCCTGTGGGAGCGACGCTGTAACGTCTCCGCTAAGAAACCAGGACGGGGTGCGGCGCCGTCACATGGACACAATGAACTATACATATGAATGTTTGCAGACACATTCATGGGATGGAGTAGATTATTGACCACTTAGTATGTTCACTGCACACACACACACACACACACACACACACACACACACATGCTTCTCTGAGCTCTCCCTGCTCGTTTGTCTCTTCTCATTATCTCTACAGTATCTCCTCCCTCTATCCTTCCCTCTCTCCGTCTCACTTGTTTGTGCAGCTTGGGAGTCTACCTTCTTAGCCTCTTGGGCATTCTCTGCCTCTCTCTCTGTCTCTCTCTCTGTCTCTCTCTCTGTCTCTCTCTCTCTCTCTGTCTCTCTCTCTGTCTCTCTCTGTCTCTCTCTCTGTCTCTCTCTCTCTCTCCCTCTCTCTCTCTCTGGCCCACGCTGACAGAATCACACTCAGCCGTTCCAGAGGCAGTAGTAGTTTGTTGTTAATGGGGATGTGTGGAGTGTGTGGAGCTGCATTTAGTGGATTTTTCTAACCTGGATGTGCCTCCTCTGACCAGGTAGGATCATGTGCTTCCCTTCGTTTGTTGGTGGTAACTCCAGAACAGCGTGGTGCTGCTGCCGTGTCTCTGGAGGCTGAGGTTAGGTTAGTCAGGGAGTGGTTCAGAGCGGCCACACTCACTGAGGAATGGAAAAGATGGAAGGAAAGATAAGAAAAAGCAATAAAGCTTCATATCACTTCATCTTTACGACTGCTCCTCTTATGAGGAGTTGGGTCCATTTTCATTTAACTTTGCTATTTGTGGCTGTTGCTTTTTGTTTGCTGTCCTTTGTGTCTACTGTCCGTCCATCCACTCATCCGTCCATCCTGTCTTCCTGTGGGTCAGGGTTCTAAACAGAGTGATGGACTCCAAACAACTGATTGTTTACTCCTTCTGGTTTTCTATGTCCTCATTGCTGCTCTGGAAAGAGTCGAAGACAAGACGTCCTGAGGGTGAGAGGACGACATGTTAGGAGACAGAGAGAGACAGATAGATAGATAGAGAGAGAGATAGACAGCAGAGAGACAGACAGAGAGACAGATAGACAGCAGAGAGACAGATAGACAGCAGAGAGACAGACAGATAGCAGAGAGACAGATAGATAGCAGAGAGACAGACAGACAGCAGAGAGACAGACAGACAGCAGAGAGACAGACAGCAGAGAGACAGACAGACAGACAGCAGAGAGACAGACAGCAGAGAGACAGACAGATAGACAGACAGACAGCAGAGAGACAGACAGACAGACAGCAGAGAGACAGACAGCAGAGAGACAGACAGCAGACAGCAGGGACCAGAGAACAACAGGAAGCTCACTGGGGAAAATTGCTTTTCTCTTTTCCTCATTAGTAAATTGTGGATTATTGTTGTTAGAAGCAGAGAGACAGATAATTAAAGCTGAGTCTGTGTTGCTGCCTGTTGATACAAATACAGAAATAATCAATAAGCTGCTGCTTCAATGAAAGCTGCTGCACACTTAGAGATGTTTGGTAAGATAACAAGGAAAATCAAGAACATGACTTATTTTCTTCTCATTTGAGGTTTATATAATAACTCATTCAATGACTTTACCCCTAGTTCAAGATCTCTGTGAATTAATTCTCTCTTTAATTGCATAAAATAAGAAAAACGTGAATTTGTTCAGAGTCTAAAACCTAAAAAGTCTAATAGATGAATAGATGAAATAGATGATTAATCTATTGATTATTGAAATGATTAATTTCAAAGCTGAAGATTCAACCTAAAATGTCTTTTTTTGTCCAAAGATCATCAGTTTATTATTATAGAGACTAAAGAAACCAGGAAATAATCAGAGAAGAGAAGCTGGGACCAGAGAATTTACACATTTACTAATTAAAAATGACTCTAATCGATGAATCAATCATCAGAATAGTTGGTGATTAATGTAATAGTTGGAAACTAATAGATTCTTATCATTGCAGCTCTAGTCTTCATTATATTTAGATAATATAATAACTCCAGGTTATTGTTGAGTTGAATGTGCAGCAGCTGAAACCTGGCGTCCTGTCGTCAGGTCGTAAACAGCAACATTTATGTTCCGTGTATAAACAGCATGAAGCTGCAGTAATAAACTGTTTATCAGTCCTTTATTTGTGTCTCAGTCAATCAGTCAAACTGTTGAACTCTTCTGTCTGTGGACGTGTAATCAGGCTGCGTTTGTTGTTATTGTTGTTACTGTGGACGGGGTGATGTCATTTACAGCTGTGACCTCTGACCTCTGGGTCAACTAGAACACTGCACCACACCTGAATCAGGATTCTGAGAGAAACCGATGAGTGTGTGAGATGAAACACACTTTTTATTGAGAAAAAAAGAAAATCCCTTCTACTCAGATAACAGCTGTTTTATTTTGTAGGATTGTTGCTGTGCTTCAACGCAACACAATGGCCTTGAAAGAATGTTTTTATAATAGTTTAACATTTGTGGGAATGTGCCTGTTTTAAAGAGGAGTCAGGGGCTAATGACCTACTGACCTCCCTGTTCTACCTACTGCAACACTTGCTGCTCCTCTATAATAACTAGAATGACTTTAACCAAGTGCTGCGTTCCCAAAAGTAGCAGTGGATATGATTTCAACAGTAGATATATGGAAAATACATGTCAAAAATGAAGTTTTGTAATTGTGTGTTTTTCATAGAAACCAGTGTTTTCAGCTGTTAGACTGACCCTAAATAATGATTTAATAATGATTTAATAATGAATAATAATCTTTACAACAGTTCTCTAACATGAAAACTATTTACTTTCTTTACTTTTCATAGAAAAGAATATTCAGTAATAATCCTTTTGTATATATATATATATATATATATATATATATATATATATATATATATACACACACACACACACACACACACACACTGCCCCAGTGTACAGAGAATTAGAATAAAAAACGCCTCTTGTCTCTTCTTTCGCCTTTTCTGTTCTCTCAGTCCTTCCCTTGTTCTTGATCAATAGTAGACAGTGTCAATGTCCGACACACACACACACACACACACACACACACACACACACACACACACACACACACACACACACACACACACACACACACACACACACACACACACACACACACACACACACACACACACACACACACAGCAGAATGTGATTCATTTATCAGCTGCTCTTACACAGCCAACTCCAGTTTGAACAAATGAGATGTTTATTTGTGGCAAAAGAAAAAAAAAGTAATGCACATTATTATATGCTGTGTGACCCAAAAGACACACACACACACACATACACACACACACACACACACACACACACACACACACACACACACACACACACACACACACACACACACACACACACACACACACACACACACAGGCCTTCCTCAGTGGTCACATTGTCTTCATGCAGCAAAGCTGCTTCAGTGACATTTCGCCTGTGAACGTTCGGCCTCTTTCAGCCTTCTGTGTGTTTGCGTCTCATCGTTCTGGTCTCAGCCAACATGGAGGCAGCAGAGGCCACAGCACGCTGCTATAATGACAGAGTTCACTGACTGATCAGCTAAACGTCCTCCACATAACAACATGATGCTGTTACACACACATCTACACCCACAGAGCCTTCTACACAGCAGCAACATGTCTACACGTGCTCTCATTTCTGTTTAGTGGACACACACATGCACCAACAGCCTCATTCCCTCAGCCTGAATCTGGCCGCAAATATGGAAATACTTTCATCAAAAAGTATTAATAACACTGGAGTAAATATGGAAATACTTTCATCAAAAAGTATTAATAACACTGGAGTAAATATGGAAATACTTACATTAAACAGTACTAAGTAAAGGTAAAAGTCCTGCAGGAATACTACTGTTAAAGAAAAGTACAGAAGTATTAACAGAATTACTAATTAATTATTAATAATTACAAAAAAGTAAAAGTAAAGTAAGTAAAAGTACTAAAGTAAAATACGTATGTACAGTAATATGAGTAGACGTAGTAAAGTATTGCAGTATTTTGAGTAGATGTAGTAAAGTATTGCAGTATTTTAAGTAGATGTAGTAAAAGTATTGCAGTATTATGGGAAGATGTTGTGAAATACTGCAGTATTATGAATTGATCTAGTAAAATACTGCAGTATAATGAGTAGATGTAGTAAAGTATTGCAGTATAATGAGTAGATGTAGTAAAGTATTGCAGTATTTTAAGTAGATGTAGTAAAGTATTGCAGTATTATGAGTAGATGTATTAAAGTATTGCAGTATAATGAGTAGATGTAGTAAAGTATTGCAGTATTTTAAGTAGATGTAGTAAAGTATTGCAGTATTATGAATAGATGTATTAAAGTATTGCAGTATAATGAGTAGATGTAGTAAAGTATTGCAGTATTTTAAGTAGATGTAGTAAAGTATTGCAGTATTATGAGTAGATGTATTAAAGTATTGCAGTATAATGAGTAGATGTAGTAAAGTATTGCAGTATTTTAAGTAGATCTAGTAAAAGTATTGCAGTATTTTAAGTAGATGTAGTAAAAGTATTGCAGTATTTTAAGTAGATGTAGTAAAAGTATTGCAGTATTATGAGTAGATGTATTAAAGTATTGCAGTATAATGAGTAGATGTATTAAAGTATTGCAGTATAATGAGTAGATGTAGTAAAGTATTGCAGTATAATGAGTAGATGTAGTAAAGTATTGCAGTATTATGAGTAGATGTAGTAAAGTATTGCAGTATAATGAGTAGATGTAGTAAAGTATTGCAGTATTATGAGTAGATGTAGTAACTACTTCATAGACAGTTAGCTAGTTTAGTCCAGTGTTTCTCAACCTAGGGGTCGGGTCCCTCCAAAGGGTCATCAGATAAATGTGAGGGGGCCTGAGATGATTAATGGGAAACAAGAACAAACTAATTTCTAAATTATTGATCTGATTCCTTCTCTAATGTTTGACTTTTGGTGAAATATTGGATCATTAGATGATTTATTGAAGTGAATCCTGTAGAAGTTCAGAGGTTAAATGTGTATTAGTCGTAGCTGTTAATGTGAAATGTTTCTGCTGTTTAGAAGACGACAAACACTCAAAGGTTCAAACCTCTGCTTCACATGAATACTACTACTGTAAATTGCAGTACAGTACTAGAGTAAATGTACTTAGTTACTTCCTCCTCTGATTATAAAGTGTCAAAGCTCAGCAGATAAATCTCTGAATCTGAGACACATGAGAACATGTGAGTTATTTGTGATGTGAGCTGTGACTGTAGGAATGTGGAGAATCAGTCGTGAGTTTACGTAACAACCTGCGAGTTTGGAGCAAATGATTTCACTTCTGGACAATAATCAACTGTGTGGCTGGAGTCAGTGGAAAATAAGTCTCTTTCATCTGCTCCTCTTATTAATTACTGCTCATATTTGGAGATTGTCGTCTAATGAAGCCATTAATAATGCACCTTTAACCTTCAGGTATTAGTTTCAGGGATATAAATATACTAATGGTGGAAAATAAGAACTAAACCTTGATTTAAGTGCATTTACTCAAGTACTTTATTTAGTTTTGAGGATCTATTTCCATTCAACACTACTTCATACTTCACTGTACGACACTGATCTGAAGGTTTGCAGATTTTAATATTTTACATTAAATTAATAAACTTTAATATTCTAATATTCTATTAAAATACACTCCAAATATTATGATGCAGAACTTTTACTATTAATCAACATAAATTGGCTCCACATTGATAAACTAACACATTAAAAGACTCTCACATATTAGTGTTAGTGATTAAATATAGTGATTAAATATATAATATAATATAACATACTATAGTAATATAGCACAATCTGTATAATGAGTACTTTTACTCTGATATTTTAAGTCCATTTAGCTGACAATACCTTTGTACTTTTATTACTTTACTGTACCTGAGTACTTTGTGTAAATGCACCAAAACATTACTAATAAGTGAATAAAACATAAAACACTTGATTATCTGATTGATGTGTAATAGAGCAGATGAGATAATAATAACTAATTAAAGATCGAGCTTTAACAGTAATTTGTGGCTCCAGACGTCTGTGGTTGTTCTTTACAGACCTTGATAAGAAGTAAATGAGTTGAAGTGATCCTTTAAATGCAGGAACATCATTAAACTTCCTACAGACACAGATTGACTCAGCAGGAAGAAGAAGTGAAGCAAAGAGGAAGAAGACTTAATATTCCTTAAGTCCTTAATATTTTAACAGCGTCTCTGATTGGCTTTGATGTATTGAGTTTGGAGGTGGATTTGGCAAATGTGAGTGTGTCTCCATTAAAGCATTAATAATAATAATAATAATAATAATAATAATAAAAGACATAGATAATAATAGCAGAGTTGATGCTCTATAACATCTCAGAGACACAGGAAACAGAAGCATGAAGGACAACTTCAAACTGAGAAATGAAAGAGGCTGGAGGAACTTTTGAAGAAAGACACCTGGGACAGGTGTTGTTGCCATGGTAACCATGGGACAGAGCTCACAGGATTGTCCCGTGTGTGTGTGTGTGGCTTCATGCACATTATTTCTGTGTGTGTATGTGTGTGTGTGTGTATGTGTGTGTGTGTATGTGTGTGTGTGTGTGTGTGTGTGTGTGTGTGTGTGTGTGTGTGTGTGTGTGTGTGTGTGTGTGTGTGTGTGTGTGTCTTCATGCACATTATTTCAAGCCTATTTTTCCATGTTATCTTCAGTCAGCTGTGACATGTAAATTAGTGGAATAACACTGTCTGTTTCTCCTTTTACATGTAAACTCAGGTCTGTTTCTTCTCAGGTTAAAACCCAGGTCAAAGGTTAAAAGCCTTAAACCCTACGTTGTCAAACCCGAGGCCCGCGGGCCTGATCTGGCCCGGCTCCTTATTCAGAGATGAGAAAGTGAATACATGTTTAAACTTTACTTCTTTATATTGTCATCAACAACGAATGAATTATTACTGATAATTATGAATTAGTTACTATTATGAATGACAGGTATATGTGTGGTATAATAACAAGTAGATTTATTTATATGATCTTTATAATCGTGGAGTCAGATCGCTGATGTTTAAACGTCCAGGTGGAGACAGGACGTCTCTGCTGATAAAACATGTCAGACACTTTATCTGGACTGAGACTGATGTGGGTTCATTTTAGACTTTGTTCTTGACTTCTGCTCCATCAGCACCTCAAACAAAGCAGCAGCAGCAGCAGCAGCAGCAGCAGCAGCAGCAGCAGCAGCAGCAGCAGCAGCAGCAGCAGCAGCAGCAGCAGCAGCAGCAGCAGCAGCAGCAGCAGCAGCAGCAGCGTTTCTGTCCTCCTGCATATGAATGAGTCAAAGTGACGTGAAGTTTCCCAACTCTGACTTTAAAAATACCCTGTTCACTTCTGCTCCGTGGCTCCCAGAGCTGATAAACATATGTATTTGGCCTCAGATTTGTTCTGCTGTATCTGTGGAGCAGCTTTGCCTTTTTGAAGTGTTCTTGGATGCAGTCGACACAGTAGAACAGGCAGAACTTCAAAGACGTGAGGTACGGCAGAGGATTAAGGCCATCGCTGGGAAAAAAGAAAATCATGAGCCTGAGGGGGAGGAGGAAGATTCTGAGAACAAAATCTGCAAATTTGCAAGAAAAAAACTCTGTTTTTTTTATAGAAAAATGTGTGAGTTTATGAACTTTATGAATAGATAGATGATAGATAGATGATAGATAGATAGATAGATGATAGATAGATGATAGATAGATAGATAGATCTATTGTGTATATTTACAGAGATGTTTTATCTCTTGTTGTAGTGAGTGAATTTCCCAGTTGTGTAATTAATAAAATCTAATCTAATCCAATCTGATCTAAATAAATAGATTCAAAAACACATCTACCACATATTCACATTTATTAGTTTTGACTCTGGGAAACAGTACAGAAATTTCCCAAAACTCCACTGTCCCTGAACACATCCCATACTGTATATATCTCACATTCAGACTATACTACATGATAACAACTAATGTAAATAATAATATAATGGAGTAATATTTGTTGTCTGAGTCTCTCCTGAACCACTTGGAGTCTGACTTTGTCATCTTCAGTCATCTGTGAATGTAAATCATGGAATAACTTAGTGAAAACTCAGTGAACTGTGCTGGTTTGTATCAATAAGTGATGAACAGGAATAAAAGTGACGTAGTTTCCCTCCACAGCCAAACTCGGACTTTAAAAATACCCTGTTGTGTGGCTCCCAGAGCTGATAAACATATGTATTTGGCCTCAGTTTAGTTGTGATGTATCTGTGCAGCAGCTTTTCCCTTTTCACCATGAAGTTTCTTGGATGGAGTCGACACAATAGAACAGGCAGAGCTTCAAAGACGTTTCCCTCCAGAATTGTATTTTCCTTTTGGCTTTTTGTGATTGTTTTCCTTCTTTTTTAGTCTTTGCAATTTTGGACCTGAGCCTGAATAGACTCTGAGGAAATGAGACTAAACAGACCAAATCCGTGGTAAAAACCTCCATCTGCCAACGAAACGCCTCCATTTAGATGTAAATGTGTAAATGTGTAAATCTTATTTCTCAAATCTCTGTTCAGCTCCAACCATCTTATCTGCTTCATTAAAAACTCTCAGGAGTCTCTGATGTTTTGTTCATTTTTACAAACGTTAGATTTTTTTCTTAAAATAAGTATATTCATCAAACCATGTTTGGTATCTTTTAACATCACATATCTCAGATAATTAGAATATCATTAATCATTAATCAAACAAGTAAAACTTATTACAAGAAATAAAAGCTTGAAATATTTCACTCAATGTGTAATGAAACTATACGATATATACGACTCTACTACCAATAAATATTTATTTTTTCAGGATATTCTACTTAATTGAGATCCACCTTTATATCACTTGATAATGTTTTTTTCCACCGTGACATAATATTCCAAAAAAGTCAAAACCAAAAACACACAAAAAACATCAAATCACATTTGAACGATTGTGTTTTTCTTATATAAAACAATGATAAATGCAGATATGATGGTTTATTTTAAGCTGCTAGGATCTATGTGCACATACATGACAGTTCTCAGGAGGTGAATATTAGAACATATTATCAGTCATTCATCTTCTATACCTGCTTATTCCTCATTAGGGTCACATGGTCTGCTGGAGCCAATCACAGCGTGTTACAGTGAGAGGCAGGGATACACCCCAGATGGTCTCCAGCCAATCGTGGGGCACACACACCATTCACTCACACACTCACACTACAGTGATTTAGAGTCTCCAATTAACCTCAGCATGTTTTTTGGACTGTGGGGAGGAAGCTGGAGAACCTGGAGAAAACCCACCAGACATGGAGAGAGAACATGCAAACTCCACACAGAAAGGTCCCAGACCCAGGACCAAGGAGGTCTTGAACCTGTGACCTTCTTGCTGTGAGGTAACAGCGCTAACCCCTGCTCCACCGTGTCGCCCAGAATATATTATATAATTATAAATTAATAAATTAATCATATATAAATTATATATAATATATATATATATATATATATATATATATATATATATATATATATATATATATATATATATATATATATATATATATATATATATATATATATATATATGTATGATTGCATTTATGTGTTGTGCTGCAAAAAGTAAGATAAGAGATGAAGAAATTAACACAGATAAAATCTAAATCTCTGAAAGACAAAATATTTGAAATCATTTTTTCAATTGAAATCTTTTATTAGATAAAAAACAAAAAGGAGCTCAGTGAAGCGTTTTTAACCTGTTTATTTTACATTTTTCTTCAGATTCATCTCAGATTTTTCAGGCTTCATCTTGTGAATGAATAGATTCTCACATGTTTCTGATTAAAATATAACTGATATCAAACATCAAACAAAAACATTGTTTTAATCTGTGTGTTTTATGTTTCCTGGACTTCTGACAGTTTTCGATCTTTGATTCTAGTTGTTCTATAAACATAGAACAAAACCTAGAAGAAAGTTTCATAAGTTTTGTGATTCTTCATGAGTTTATTCCTGGTTCAACTCTTTTAGTTTCAGCAGCAGTTTCACACGTTTCTCTAATGGAATCTTCTGTTGTTTTATCAGAGAAAGAACAGAAGAATCTGCTGAATGTTCAGCTTCTTTATGACAGAAGCAGCAGTCTGAGGCGTGATCAAGTGGTCTGAGCAGCAACAAGCATTAAATCACATTAAATCACATTAAATCACATTAAATCACATCTTCACAGCCACTGGATCCATCTTTGATGTTTGATCCTGAACCACAAGACCAACCAAACTGTTGGAAATTCATATCATAGAATGTCATGATGGAAGATTTGTCTTCTTCTCTCTGACTCTCCTTTCATGTTCTTTCCTTTTATCTGTTTTCCATCCCTTTCATCTCATCTCCTTTCCTTTGTTTTCTTTCTTTCCTTCATTTTATCTCATCTCTTTTCATTTCTTTTTCTTTTCTCTTTCATCTCGTCTCCTCTTTTCCTTTCATCTCATCTTTTTTCCTTTTTTCCCTCTCATCTCATGTTCTTTCCTTTCCTCTCCTCCTCTCCTCCTCTCCTCCTCTCCTCCTCTCCTCTTCTCCTCCTCTCCTCCTCTCCTCTTCTCCTCCTCCTCTTCTCCTCTCCTCTCCTCCTCTCCTCTCCTCTTCTCCTCCTCTCCTCTTCTCCTCTCCTCCTCTCCTCCTCTCCTCCTCTCCTCTTCTCCTCTTCTCCTCCTCTCCTCTCTCCTCCTCTCCTCCTCCTCCTCTCCTCTTCTCCTCCCCTCCTCCTCTCCTCCTCTCCTCCTCTCCTCTTCTCTTCCTCTCCTCTTCTCCTCCCCTCCTCCTCTCCTCTCCTCCTCCTCTCCTCCTCTCCTCTTCTCCTCCTCTCCTCCTCTCCTCTCCTCCTCCTCTCCTCCTCCTCTCCTCTCCTCTTCTACTCCTTTCCTCCTCTCCTCTCCTCTCCTCCTCTCCTCTTCTCCTCTCCTCTTCTCCTCCTCTCCTCCTCTCCTCTCCTCCTCCTCTCCTCCTCTCCTCTTCTCTTCCTCTCCTCTTCTCCTCCCCTCCTCCTCTCCTCCTGTCCTCCTCTCCTCTTCTCCTCCTCCTCTCCTCCTCTCCTCCTCTCCTCTCCTCCTCCTCTCCTCCTCTCCTCTTCTCCTCCTCTCCTCCTCTCCTCTCCTCCTCCTCTCCTCCTCTCCTCCTCTCCTCTTCTCCTCCTCTCCTCTCCTCCTCCTCTCCTCCTCCTCTCCTCCTCTCCTCTTCTCCTCCTCTCCTCCTCTCCTCTCCTCCTCCTCTCCTCCTCTCCTCCTCTCCTCCTCTCCTCTTCTCCTCCTCTCCTCCTCTCTTCCTCTCCTCCTCTCCTCCTCTCCTCTCCTCCTCTCCTCCTCTCCTCTTCTCCTCCTCTCCTCCTCTCCTCCTCTCCTCCTCTCCTCTTCTCCTCCTCTCCTCCTCTCCTCTTCTCCTCCTCTCCTCTCCTCCTCCTCTCCTCCTCTCCTCCTCTCCTCTCCTCCTCTCCTCCTCTCCTCCTCTCCTCTTCTCCTCCTCTCCTCCTCTCTTCCTCCTCTCCTCCTCTCCTCTCCTCCTCTCCTCCTCTCCTCTTCTCCTCCTCCTCTCCTCTTCTCCTCCTCTCCTCCTCTCCTCTCCTCCTCCTCTCCTCCTCTCCTCCTCTCCTCCTCTCCTCTTCTCCTCCTCTCCTCCTCTTCCTCTCCTCCTCTCCTCCTCTCCTCTCCTCCTCTCCTCCTCTCCTCCTCTCCTCTTCTCCTCCTCTCCTCCTCTCTTCCTCTCCTCCTCTCCTCCTCTCCTCTTCTCCTCCTCTCCTCCTCTCTTCCTCTCTCCTCTCCTCTTCCTCCTCTCCTCTCTCCTCCTCTCCTCCTCTCCTCCTCTCCTCCTCTCCTCCTCTCCTCTCTCCTCTCCTCCTCTCTTCCTCTCCTCCTCTCCTCCTCTCCTCTCTCCTCTTCTCCTCCTCTCCTCCTCTCTTCCTCTCCTCCTCTCCTCTCCTCCTCTCCTCCTCTCCTCTTCTCCTCCTCTCCTCCTCTCTTCCTCTCCTCCTCTCCTCCTCTCCTCTTCTCCTCCTCTCCTCTCCTCCTCCTCTCCTCCTCTCCTCCTCCTCCTCTCTCCTCCTCTCCTCCTCCTCTCCTCCTCTCCTCCTCTCCTCTCCTCTTCTCCTCCTCTCCTCCTCTCCTCTCCCTCCTCCTCTCCTCTTCTCCTCCTCTCCTCCTCTCCTCTCCTCCTCCTCTCCTCCTCTCCTCCCTCCTCTTCTCCTCCTCTCCTCCTCTCCTCCTCTCCTCCTCTCCTCCTCTCCTCTTCTCCTCCTCTCCTCCTCTCCCTCTCCCCTCTCCTCCTCTCCTCCTCTCCTCCTCCTCTCCTCTTCTCCTCCTCTCCTCCTCTCCTCTCCTCTCCTCTCTCCTCCTCTCCTCCTCTCCTTCTCCTCCTCTCCTCCTCTCCTCCTCTCTTCTCCTCCTCTCCTCCTCTCCTCCCCTCTCTCTCTCCTCTTCTCCTCCTCTCCTCCTCTCCTCCTCTCTTCCTCCTCCTCCTCTCCTCCTCTCCTCTTCTCCTCCTTTCCTCCTCTCCTCCTCTCCTCCCCTCCTCCTCTCCTCCTCCTCTCCTCCTCTCCTCCTCTCCTCTTCTCCTCCTTCCTCCTCTCCTCCTCTCCTCCTCTCCTCCTCTCTTCTCCTCTCTCTCCTCCTCTCCTCCTCTCCTCCTCTCTCTCCTCCTTCCTCCTCTCCTCCTCTCTCCTCCTCTCCTCCTCTCCTCTCCCTCTCCTCCTTCCTCCTCTCCTCCTCTCCTCCTCTCCTCCTCTCTCTCCTCCTCTCCTCCTCTCCTCCTCTCTTCTCCTCCTCTCTCTCTCCTCCTCCTCCTCCCTCCTCCTCTCCTCCTCTCCTCCTCTCCTCCTCTCCTCTCCTCTCCTCCTCTCCTCTTCTCCTCCTCTCTCCTCCTCTCCTCCTCCTCTCCTCCTCTCCTCCTCTCCTCCTCTCCTCCTCTCCCTCTCCTCTCTCCTCCTCTCCTCCTCTCCTCCTCTCCTCTCCTCTCCTCTCCTCCTCTCCTCCTCTCCTCCTCTCCTCCTCTCCTCTCCTCCTCCTCTCCTCCTCTCCTCTCTCTCCTCCTCTCCTCCTCTCCTCCTCTCCTCTCTCTCCTCTCCTCTCCTCCTCCTCTCCTCCTCTCCTCTTCTCCTCCTCTCCTCCTCTCCTCTCCTCTTCTCCTCCTCTCCTCTCTCTCCCTCCTCCTCTCCTCCTTCCTCCTCTCCTCTCCTCCTCCTCTCCTCCTCTCCTCTTCTCCTCCTCTCCTCTCTCCTCCTCTCCTCTCCTCTCTCTCCTCTCCTCCTCTCCTCCTCTCCTCTCCTCTCTCTCCTCCTCTCCTCTCCTCTCCTCCTCTCCTCCTCTCCTCCTCTCCTCCTCTCCTCTCCTCCTCTCCTCCTCTCCTCTTCTCCTCCTCTCCTCCTCTCCTCCTCTCCTCTCTTCCTCCTCTCCTCTCCTCCTCCTCTCCTCCTCTCCTCTTCTCCTCCTCTCCTCTTCTCCTCCCCTCCTCCTCTCCTCCTCGTCCTCCTCTCCTCTTCTCCTCCTCTCCTCCTCTCCTCCTCTCCTCTTCTCCTCCTCTCCTCCTCTCCTCTCCTCCTCTCCTCCTCTCCTCTTCTCCTCCTCTCCTCCTCTCCTCTCCTCCTCCTCTCCTCCTCCTCTCCTCTCCTCTTCTACTCCTTTCCTCCTCTCCTCTCCTCTCCTCCTCCTCTTCTCCTCTCCTCTTCTCCTCCTCTCCTCCTCTCCTCTCCTCCTCCTCTCCTCCTCTCCTCTTCTCCTCCTCTCCTCCTCTCCTCTCCTCCTCCTCTCCTCCTCCTCTCCTCTCCTCTTCTACTCCTTTCCTCCTCTCCTCTCCTCCTCTCCTCTTCTCCTCTCCTCTTCTCCTCCTCTCCTCCTCTCCTCTCCTCCTCCTCTCCTCCTCTCCTCTTCTCCTCCTCTCCTCCTCTCCTCTCCTCCTCCTCTCCTCCTCCTCTCCTCTCCTCTTCTCCTCCTCTCCTCCTCTCCTCTCCTCCTCCTCTCCTCCTCCTCTCCTCTCCTCCTCTCCTCCTCTCCTCCTCTCCTCCTCTCCTCCTCTCCTGCTGCCTCCTTCCATCCTGGTTTTATTTCCCGTGTTAATCAGCAGCAGTTTGTGTTGTTGCATCATTGATGACTGAGGCGTGTTTGAGGACACGCGTGTTGTTTCTAACACGCAGGAAAACGTCAGCAGAAACACATCAGACTGTGTTCCTCTGGTTTACATCAATGACCAAGTTGTTACTGTTTGTTGTTATGACATCACAACTGAACAGAATGAGGATGGATGTGAAGCTGCTGATGTTTGATGTGTGAGAAGAAACAAGTTTATCTGACATGGAAAAAGCTTCAGAATCACAGGATCATTGGACATTTAAAGAAAAGACTTAAATCCATTAATCCAGTATCAATATAGTCATTTGTTATACAGATCATCATTTGTTTTCAGCTCATTTCTAAAAGATCATCCAGCTCTGTCACTAACTATTGGTTAAACTTTAGGGATTTAGAGAAAAATCACTTTGTGAACTCAGAACATTTTAAAAATTCGTCATTTTCTTTTTGTAGAATAAAGATTTATGTTTCCAAACATCTATAAAATATACATTTTTTACATTTCTTAAAAATGATTCAAATTGATTAATGGATGAGAACACAAGCATTAACACCAGAATCATAATATTTATAATAATTATCTAAATGTCAGGACTTTAAAAATGTCGTCTGTTCAGAATTCTGGATTCCTGTAAACAGCTGGAATGAACAGATGTGTTTCCATGGTAACATCTGCCTGCATCACAGAGGATCACAGTTAGACAATTGATGGAGTTGATTGATCCAGTTACTGACACATGACAAGATTCCACTTCATTCTCTACGTCTCTACGTACACTGTATTTTACTTCCTGTATTCCATGTATTTTATAGCTGCCACTAATATTTAAATTTCAACTTTAAAGCTTCTTTTTTTTCTTCCTGACACTAAATCTCTGTCGTAAATGTCTGATGGCTTTATTGAAGAATTTAATTTTAAAAAAGCCTCAGAAAAA
>CM060484.1:31014441-31056941 GCA_030544235.1 Lepturacanthus savala
GCATTTCATTCTAAAAATACCCGTCACTCAGCCGCTGCTCTCTGAGAATCTCCATGTCCTGGTCCTAACACGACTGTGAAGCATTTAACTGGGATCAGGAGGAGGTTAACAGGGAGTTAGGAGGAGAAGAGGAGGAGGAGAGGAGGAGGAGGAGAGGAGGAGAGGAGGAGGAGGAGGAGGAGGAGAGGAGGAGGAGGAGGAGAGGAGGAGAGGAGGAGGAGGAGAGAGGAGGAGGAGGAGGAGGAGGAGGAGGAGAGGAGGAGAGGAGGAGAGGAGGAGGAGAGGAGGAGGAGGAGGAGAGGAGGAGAGGAGGAGAGGAGGAGGAGAGGAGGAGGAAGAGGAGGAGGTGAGGAGGATCATGAATGTAGTTTGTTTTAAAACTGCAACAGTTAGTTAATTAATTAAATAGTTGACATGTGTAAATGCAGCATATAAGCTGCAACAATTAGTCAATTGATCCATTAGTTCCTATTTTGATCATTGATTAATCAATTTGAAGAAAATATATATTTTATGAAGATGTTTGGAAACATAAATCTTTATTCTAGAAAAAGAAAATGACACATTTTTAAAATGTTCTGAGTTCACAAAGTCATTTTTCTCTAAATCCCTAAAGTTTAACCAATAGTTAGTGACAGAGCTGGATCATCTTTTAGAAATGAGCTGAAAACAAATGATCTTTATTATCTATCTAGAGCGATTAGTTAATTAATTGATTATTTGCCAATTATCATATTAATCACCAACTATATTGATACTGGATCAATGGATATAAGTCAAGTAAGAAAACATCTAAATTCTCTGGTTCCAGCTTCTCTTCTCTGATTATTTCCTGGTTTCTTTAGTCTCTATAATAATAAACTGATGATCTTTGGACAAAAAAAGACATTTTAGGTTGAATCTTCAACACTGATCCACATTTTACACCATTTTATGAACCAAACTACTGTTCAGTGAATCGATTCTAAATTCAGAGTTGACACCTAAATGTTCAGTGTGTGAGATTTAACTGGTGGATTCATTCGATTTAACGTGGACTAGGGCTGCAACTAACTTTTCATCCTGGATGAAACTAAAAGCAGAGATTGTTGTTGCTCTGGCTTTAACTTCTGGAGATTCAGCAGCTGATTAATATTAATGCTTAAAATTCCACAACAGGACCAAACAGCTTTGCTGCATCTTTCAGATTCTGTTCTCTGATTGGCTGAAGATTTGTCCAGAAAACAACCTGTGAATAAACTGGAAACACAGATGGAGACTGAAGGAAAATGAAAACTGAGCAGAAATACGTAGGAGGCGGAGCCAGACTAACGTTATTTATCATTCAAACATGTAAAGCTACAGCTATGAAGTGTAATTTACTGATGTAGAGAGTCTGTATGTTGATGAGACGCAGCCCAGAGCAGCAGAGACTCAAACCTCTGATCCTCCACAGGATTCCACACATTACTTTATCATCTTTTATTCATCTACTTAGTTGTCTGACTTCATTTCATCACTATGCAGCCTTTAACTTATTAAATATTCTCAGTTCTCTCCACATGGAAGGATTCATTATCAGATGGCTCGTCCACTCACGAATAATATGCACAGTACATTTACTCTAGTACTGAACACAAGTACTAAAGTACTGATACTGTAGTATTTAGTATTTCCATGTGATGTTACTTTATACTTTATATATCTACTCCACTACATTTATCTGACAGCTTTAGTAATATTATTAATGTTATGATGCAGTACTTTTACTATTAATCTACACAAAGTACATCATAAGTACCTTATCCACGTGTGTGTGTGTGTGTGTGTGTGTGTGTCACTCACTAACACTAAGTAAATATACTAAAGTATTGTATTTTGTATAGTTTTTACTTGAGTATTTCCATGTAATGCTGCTTTATTTTTTATTTAACTGACAGATTTATTTACTTTCAGATGCAGATTTGACATAAAATATTATATTTTAATGTTTTTACTGTTTAAATCAGTGTTATTTTTAAGTTGTTTATTTAAGTGTTATGCAATTTCTGTAAATCTACCATATATCATGCAGTACCTTTAATATGAATGTAAATAAATGTTCCACATTGATAAACTAAAACATTCAAATATTCTCACACATATTAGTGATTAAAAACAAGTAGAATAATATATTACAATAGTATAATTTAGTCTGTACTTTTATTATAAATACATGTTGTTGATAATACTTATGTACTTTTACTTCTTATTGAATATTTTTAGACTGCAGTATTTCTACTTTTAAAGTATCATCCACCTCTGGAGGTTAGATATAGAAGTTTTATAAGTAGATTATATATTTTCACTTGGAGGATGTAATAAAATTAGAAAAGATAAGATAAGGTCCACCTCTGTATATGGTGTAAAAGTGTATTTTCTGAGTAAAGTACACGTCAGTACTGCAGATTTGCAGTTTTTCTGTGGGACAGAATCTTGATTGTCTCCATGACAGAAATATGAGGTCAGGTTGCTGAAGGAGACACAGTGACCCTAATTCCACAGCAGAGGCCTGAATCCAGACCAAGTGTGTTCACATAATTGAGGTCGCAGCAGATCCTTCACTCTACTTAATATGCAAATAACCTCACATCTCACTGCTGCTTCCTAAACCAATATAGATCCACGTTACTCACAGTCTATGAGCTACACTCTCAGCCCTTAATACAAGTTTAAGAAGCAGAAAAAAAGCGGAGCGGCTTATAATATTAAGCAGAAAGTCCAGGATGAGACGGAGTCCAACCAGGGCAGCAGCAGCAGCATCTGGAGAAACTAAATTAAGCAGCGAAAGTTCCCAAACAGCGACTGTGATGATCCGTGTGCGTTATCTCCAGCCGGAGCAGAGTCTTGTGACTGCAGCTCGTCATCAGCAGAACAATCAGCTCCTTCACTGGACCCGACACACTCACACTAGGTGGAATTGATTTGGCAGAGCGAGCTGAAATGCGCTGAATAACATAATATTTGTGGTTTATTTTCGTCCGTGTCGATTATCCACGTTACTCGCTGTAAAAATAAAACCAGGCTGGAAATAAACCAGTGGGAGCTGATGCTAAACACAAGGAAACTGGTTTTATTTTAGACAGAAACGTCTTTATCTCTGCTCCATTGATGTGTTTAACTTCAATAATCCTCCTCACACTGACACTTTATTTATGGTCAAACTGGAATAATAAATACTATTACTATAACTGTGTCTGGATATAAATTATATAAATAGTGTAAAGAGCTTTATAAAGTGTAAAAATGTAGGATGAAGAGTGAAACATGCAACGAACCTTTCACATAAATATTTTTCTATTCTGTAAATCAGAGCCATTAATCCATCAGTTACCAGTTTGTCACATTAATCTAGTTAAGACAAATTAGTTGTCTGGCTCATAAAATGGTGTAAAATGTCGATCAGTGTTTCCCAACAGTTAATCATTAATCGTTTTAATAATTGATAGATTAATCAACTATTGATTTAGTCATTGGTTACCAATATTTACATTAATCTCCAACTATTTTGATAATCAATCAATAGATCTGAGTCATTTTTAATTAGTAAATGTGTAAATTCTCTGGTTCCAGCTTCTCTTCTCTGATTATTTCCTGGTTTCTTTAGTCTCTATAATAATAAACTGATGATCTTTGGACAAATAAAGACATTTTAGAACAGTGATCAACATTTTACTTGATTAAACATTTTAATAATCGATAGATTAATGAACCAAATTGTCACACATGAATCAGAACTGTCATTTATTACAGTCCTAGTTGATCGTATGCATTTCCATCTCAGAGATAATCAATTGAAATAAAATGCTGCATCAGATGGATACATTATAGAAGTTTTCTGCATAACTGAACTAGTTGAAAAGTTTGTGATATTTAGTGAAATGTGTAATAAGATAGAGCTGAGTGGGCTGGAGTCAGAATAGATGCTAATGATCCACCTATTGAAGCTCTGTGGGCTGCAAGAGGTTAAAGAAGCAGCACAAATACAGCAGATACTGGAGAGAGGTGATACAGATGGCAGCATGCTGACACACACACACACACACACACACACACACACACAACAGGGACGTTGTGTTTGGCCCTGGGAGACGTGTGTGTGTGTGTGTGTGTGTGTGTGTGTGTGTGTGTGTGTGTGTGGTCATCTGAGCTCAGGAGAACTTCAGTGGAGGTTGAAGTGATGGAAGATGAACAGACGGCTGAATCTCACACTTTGATCACTGATGCCATCAGTTTCTCAGAGAAGCTCAGCTTGGCTCTTTTTCTTTTTTCCCTGGAGGAACTGAACCAAACTCTGAAATCTCTTCCAACGTCGTCCAACAGACTGGAGCTGAGATTATGACCTGGTGTCTTCAATCAGGATTTTATAAATAACCTTCGTGCAGATTAGAATTTATCGATGATTCACTTCCACATCTTGTTTTCCTGATGCAGAATGGATTGTTCTTTAAGAGTCAATCTATCTCTTAAATCGCTTCCTGTTGTGTAGAAGTCACTGTTGATGAATCTCAGTGAAGGTCAGAGCTGGAATTGATTAGTATTTTTATATGTTTGACTTCAATGACCCCAAAACTTGAACATTGAAACATTGAAAAGAGTTTTGGGGTCTGAAAACGATTCATTTATTTATCATCATCAGTGTAGCTACGTGTTAAATTAAACTAGTTTAATATGTCAGCTGATTTATTCATATTAAACCCTCTGTCTCTTGGTCCAGATGGAATGACTGGGATGTCACATATTCTATCCTATTTGATCCGTTGCCATGGTTACAGACGTCCTTGATCCAGGAAGTCCGTCCCCCTCCTGCCCGATCACACAGGTTCAGTCACAGCTGGACTTTCATCACTTAGTTTGACCTCTGACCTTCAGCTGCAGCTGAAAGAGACATCTAACAGTCAGCTCTCCTGGGCTCTATGTGAAGTTGTGATGTCACTACTTAACAACCAGAAGTCGCCAGAACATAGATCATCATCTCCTCTCTGAAGATTCTTTGAGTTTTAGAAAGAACAGGTCGTTTGACAGGTGTGTCTGTCTCATTAATATTAATTAAATATATAATCGATTTGATCAATCAATTAATGGATTTGAGTCATTTTTGAGATGTAAAGCATCTAAATTCTCTGGTTCCAGCTTCTCTTCTCTGATTATTTCCTGGTTTCTTTAGTCTCTATAATAATAAACTGATGATCTTTGGGTTGTGGACAAGAAAAGACATTTTAGGTTGAATCTTCAGCTTTGATGAAACACTGATCAACCAACTAATCGATTAATCGTTTCAATATTTGATTGATTAATCGACCAATATACCAGTCGTTGGTTTCAGCCCTAGTTTCTTTCTTTTTCCCTGTATTTCTGACACAGTTTCACACTAGTCTCACACTCATTCTGCCTATTTAAAGGTGTTATATAAAGTTATTTAGCAGTATGAGCAGGTTCATGAGTCAAATTCACTGATTTTAAGTCAAGTCTTTTTTAGAGGATAGAAACAAATAGCTGAAAATAAAGACTCTTCTGGTGATTTATCTATTAATTATTTAAACAATTAATCAATTAGCTGTCTGGCTCATTAAATAATGTCAAATGTAGATCAGTGTTTTCCAACACTTTTGGTTTTGGTTGAATCTTCAGTTTTGGGAATCAGTGATTGACATTTTACACCATTTAATGAACCAAACAACCAATCGATTAATCATTTTAATAATCAATAGATAGAAAATACTCTCTGTTATTTCACAGTATTTATAGTATAATGTGTCTTTCTTGGTGCATTTAGCATCCATTTAAATACAATGAATTTAGCATAAATGCAAATTTTTAGCGATCGTCCCAAATAACCCTTTAACATCTATTTTCATGAATTCCCATCAAACCGTTTCCATTCCCCTGCAGCAGAGATAACAGATACATTCTACCTCCAATGGTTTGTTAAAGTGAGTTTCAATAGCAGAAACATGGAGGTCCAGCTAAGGCTGTTCAACACAGGAGCTGATTCAGATGCTGTGGGTCACTGGTCAGTGGCTGAAAGTGAGCAGCAACGCTGTAAATGACCAACATGTAAAGACCAGACTGTCTTCAAATGCTCAAAGTTCAAAGTTCATCGGAGCCTCAACAAGAACCACAACTAATGAATGAATTCCACCAGTAAGAACTAAAGGGTCCAATTCACTGGATGACTTTACAAAGATGTTTGGTTGACCCCTGACCCCTCTAGTTATAGTATAGTAGTTAGTATATAGTTATAGTTACTAGTTATAGTATAGTAGTTAGTATATAGTTATAGTAACTAGTTATAGTATAGTAGTTAGTATATAGTTATAGTTACTAGTTATAGTATAGTAGTTAGTATATAGTTATAGTTACTAGTTATAGTGTAGTAGTTAGTATATAGTTATAGTTATAGTATAGTAGTTAGTATATAGTTATAGTTACTAGTTATAGTATAGTAGTTAGTATATAGTTATAGTTACTAGTTATAGTATAGTAGTTAGTATATAGTTATAGTTACTAGTTATAGTGTAGTAGTTAGTATATAGTTATAGTTACTAGTTATAGTATAGTAGTTAGTATATAGTTATAGTTACTTAGTTATAGTATAGTAGTTAGTATATAGTTATAGCTACTAGTTATAGTATAGTAGTTAGTATATAGTTATAGTTACTAGTTATAGTATAGTAGTTAGTATATAGTTATAGTAACTAGTTATAGTATAGTAGTTAGTATATAGTTATAGTTACTAGTTATAGTATAGTAGTTAGTATATAGTTATAGTAACTAGTTATAGTATAGTAGTTAGTATATAGTTATAGTTACTAGTTATAGTATAGTAGTTAGTATATAGTTATAGTAACTAGTTATAGTATAGTAGTTAGTATTTAGTTATAGTTACTAGTTATAGTGTAGTAGTTAGTATATAGTTATAGTTACTAGTTATAGTATAGTAGTTAGTATATAGTTATAGTTACTTAGTTATAGTATAGTAGTTAGTATATAGTTATAGCTACTAGTTATAGTATAGTAGTTAGTATATAGTTATAGTTACTAGTTATAGTATAGTAGTTAGTATATAGTTATAGTAACTAGTTATAGTATAGTAGTTAGTATATAGTTATAGTAACTAGTTATAGTATAGTAGTTAGTATATAGTTATAGTAACTAGTTATAGTATAGTAGTTAGTATATAGTTATAGTTACTAGTTATAGTATAGTAGTTAGTATATAGTTATAGTTACTAGTTATAGTATAGTAGTTAGTATATAGTTATAGTAACTAGTTATAGTATAGTAGTTAGTATTTAGTTATAGTTACTAGTTATAGTGTAGTAGTTAGTATATAGTTATAGTTACTAGTTATAGTATAGTAGTTAGTATATAGTTATAGTTACTTAGTTATAGTATAGTAGTTAGTATATAGTTATAGCTACTAGTTATAGTATAGTAGTTAGTATATAGTTATAGTTACTAGTTATAGTATAGTAGTTAGTATATAGTTATAGTAACTAGTTATAGTATAGTAGTTAGTATATAGTTATAGTAACTAGTTATAGTATAGTAGTTAGTATATAGTTATAGTAACTAGTTATAGTATAGTAGTTAGTATATAGTTATAGTTACTAGTTATAGTATAGTAGTTAGTATATAGTTATAGTAACTAGTTATAGTATAGTAGTTAGTATATAGTTATAGTTACTAGTTATAGTATAGTAGTTAGTATATAGTTATAGTTACTAGTTATAGTGTAGTAGTTAGTATATAGTTATAGTTACTAGTTATAGTATAGTAGTTAGTATATAGTTATAGTTACTTACTTATAGTATAGTAGTTAGTATATAGTTATAGTTACTAGTTATAGTATAGTAGTTAGTATATAGTTATAGTTACTTACTTATAGTATAGTAGTTAGTATATAGTTATAGTTACTTACTTATAGTATAGTAGTTAGTATATAGTTATAGTTACTAGTTATAGTATAGTAGTTAGTATATAATTATAGTTACTAGTTATAGTATAGTAGTTAGTATATAGTTATAGTTACTAGTTATAGTATAGTAGTTAGTATATAGTTATAGTAACTAGTTATAGTATAGTAGTTAGTATATAGTTGTAGTTAGTTATAGTATAATAGCAAAAACACAAATGATTATTTTTTTATACAAAAAGTAATATACTATAACATTTAACCCATACTCACAGAATAAAAACAGCAGTATTTAGCTGTAAGAGGACATATCTGATTTATTTTGACTAATGTTTGGTGTAATTTTTCTAAATATAAGTGGCTGTGATGTGAGATGTTGACTCCTCCTCCTCTTTTTCTCCAGATGTTGGAGCCTAAGTTGGACGACGCCTCCTGTGAGGTGGGCGGGGTCAGGGGGGATGGCGGTGGTGTTTGTCTCCACCTTCCTCGTAGCTCTGAGGGTGAGGACAGCAGCCTGTACCCGTCCAGCCCCTCAGAGCCCCGCACCCTGGGCAGCCCCCACCCCTCAGAGCCCCTCACGCCCCTGGACGAGGTCTACGTGCCCCTAGGGGGTCTGGCGGGGTCCGAGGGCCACCACAAGGTGCCACCCACGCCGCCGCCCTCCACCGAGGGCGAGGACCGCAAGAGCCTGGAGGGCCAGGACCTGGAGATCTGGAGGGACCTGCAGAAAGATGAGGATGCCAGGAAGGACCAGGACCTAGGAGACCAGGAGGAGGAGGAGGAGGAGGTGCACCTGCAGCTGGCCACGTCCAACACAGATGAGGACAACGCCTCCGAGCCACCAGACACCAACGCCCCACCATCCTCTTCCTCCTCCTCCTTCATCATCCCGGAGCTGCGCCTGGACCGCTCCTTCAGCGCCAACGCCCTGTCCTCGCCCAACACCGACGAGGAGGAGTACGATGACGAGGAGGAGGAGGAGTCTGAGGATGAGGAGGAGGATGAGGATGAGGAGGACAGCGATGACGCCTACCTGCAGCGCACCGACAGTAAGCGCCGCAGCATGGTGGAGGGCGCCACCTGCGAGAAGCATGGAGGGGGCGGGCTCAGTGTCCAGAACTCCCTCCGCCGCCGCACGCACAGCGAGGGCAGTCTCCTGCAGGACCCCCGAGCCACGTGTTTCACCTCCGACAACGCCCTCAACTGCCTGGAGGCGGGCGGAGCTCACCACAAGGGCGGCTGGACCCTCCCATCGCCAAAAACCCTGAAGAAACAGCTCACCAAGAATGGAGGCTCCATGCACCAGCTCTGCATGCTGTTCTCTGGCAGGAAGGTGAGTTGTGACATCACAACATGCACATTAATATGCAGCATTAAAGGGACTGTAGTTTCTGTCTTAAAGGGACAGTGCATATTTTCTGTCTTAAAGGTACAGTCTGTAGTTTTTATCTTAAAGGTAAAGATAGTAGTTTCTGTCTTAAAGGGACAGTGCATATTTTCTGTCTGAAAGGTGCAGTTTATAGTTTCTGGCAGTATCCAGTGGTGAGGTTACTGTGTAGGAGAACTAACAGTGGCTGTGAGTCCACGCTGCAAAACATGAACTCTTAACAAGGGAATATATCTGGTATTTGGTAGAATTAGTTCAAGAATTACTAGAATTATCTCAAATGATCTTATTCATGACCCTAGTAAGGAATAAGCAGGTATAGAAAATGACTGATTGACCATCTTTATTCCATTGGTCAACAATTTTGCTTATTTCAAGTTGTTTTAAAAGTAAAAATGATGGTAAAAAATCTAAATGAATCAAAAAAATATGAGATATAAAGACAACATTATGATATGATATGATTATAATATGAATTATAATATTTAGATTTTATATCACAATTTGTTGTCATGTTTTTTGGCATATATTTTATAATTTTTATCTTATATCAAAATCAAGAAAAAAATATTATTCTGAAACAAACACACACACACACACACACACACAAACACACAAACACACACACGAACAAACACACACACACACACACACACACACACACACACACACACACACACACACACACACACACACACCCATCACCTATCACACTCGCTTCAGTTTCCTGGTTTCTATAGAAATGCTGACATCAAGTGGTAAAACAGAGGAAGTGCATAATGAATGTCTATCTTATCTAATCCAAAATGCAAAGGTGATACAACATAAATATACATATAATAATATTAATAATAATAATAAACTCTATTTAAAAAGCAGCAGCAGCAGCTTTCATTACATACAAATCAACTGTCAAACAACTGTGTGATGAAATCACTTTGATGGAGCTGAAACTGGAGTTTGGAAAAATATTCAAAGCTGCGACAAAGTTTTAAAACAGAGAGATATTAACTGCTGATTAAAAATGAGTTTGTGTTTTACTGTGTAATTAATAGATGTCGTAGTTTTTAGAGTTGTCCAACAGAGGGAAGCAGCACATCTCTGAGTTTCAGTTTGGCTGATGAGGGATGAGGAGGAATCTCAGCTCGTCTTGTTTCCTCGTTAACGCTGGTGTAATGTGTGTGATAATTTCCACTCACTCAACAGCCTGTAACTGGAAACCAGGCGCCTCAGTGCCTCTGATTTGCACGTTCACAGTATTTCATCATATTTCTGAAAAAAAAAACAACGGAAGGAGAGAAAATAGAAGGGAAAGAACAACAGAGTGATATCAGACTCCACAAACAGTCACTTTATCATCGAGAATTTCACTCACTGCTCCTTTATTCTCTGTCTCTGTCTGCCAGAGAATCTGTCAGCAGCAAAATCACAGCCTTACATGGTGTGTGTGTGTGTGTGTGTGTGTGTGTGTGTGTGTGTGTGTGTGTGTGTGTGTGTGTGTGTGTGTGTGTGTGTGTGTGTGTGTGTGTGTGTGTGTGTGTGAGGAATGCAGCAGAGTGAGGAGCCTGTTGGTCTTGGCAGCTTCCAGGGTAATTTTACTACCTCTTGGCGTCATGGACACAGATTCTCTGAGCCTGTTTCCATTATTTAAACACATTGATCATCTCAACTCATTCATACATCATGTGGCATCTCAAGGTGCAGAGTGTGTGTGGTGTGTGTGTGTGTGTGTGTGTGTGTGTTAGAGCTGCATGCAATTAGTCAATTATTGGATTAGTTGCCAACTATCACATCTATCACCAACTATTTTGATTAAAAGAAATACTATTAATGGAGTTGAGCCATTTTTAAGAAGAAAACTGTGAGTTGAACTTTGTCAATTTATCCCAAAGTAATGAAAAACTGCAGCTTTCAGAGACTTTTTTACTTTCTGTTAAAAAAAGACTCAATAAAAATGGACTATGGAATGACTAACTAACTATTATATTAATCAATTAATGGATTTGAGTTATTTCCAAGAAGAAAATGTCCAAATTCTCTGATTATTTCTTTAGTCTCTCAACATTCTAGGTTGAATCTTCAGCTTTGGTGAAACACTGATCCTGTGATTCTGAGCCTCAGAATCACAGAGACTCACTGCTTTTTTCCATGTCAGATAAACTTGTTTCTTCTTCACATCAAACATCAGCAGCTTCACCCCCATCCTCATTCTGTTCAGTTGTGATGTCATAACAACAAACAGCAACAACTTGGAGTGTTTCGTTGTAAACCAGAGGAACAGACAGTCTGATGTGTTTCTGCGGACGTTTTCCTGCGAGTTAGAACTGATCCACATTTTACACCATTTCACGAATCAAACTAATTGATTAATCATTGCAGTAATCAATAGATTATTTATCAGTATCCATCAGTAAAATCTGTATTTTCAGCTCTAGTGTTTGTGTCCTTCCTCAAGATAGGAGTCAAATCGGTGAATTTGATGAACCTGCTCATACTGCAAAATAACTTTATAACAACTTTAAATAAATAAGTGACTGTTCTGATCGTGGAATAATTTATTGATTATTAAAATGATTAATGGATTATTTGTCAGGTTCATTAAATGGTTTAAATGTGGATCAGTGTCTCCAAAGCTGAAGATTCAACCTAAAATGTATTTTTTTGTCCAAAGATCATCAGTTTATTATTATAGAGACTAAAGAAACCAGGAAATAATCAGAGAAGAGAAGCTGGAACCAGAGAATTTAGACGTTTTCTTATTAATATATAAAATGTGTGTGCATTAGAGAGTCAGTCAGTAGCGTGGAGGTAAAGTGAAAGTCTTCCTCGCTGCCTCTTCTCCTTCTTTCTCTGTTTACTTTTCCTTTCACGTCTTTCTTTCCGCTCTGCATCTTTTCCTCCTGATGCTTTTACTGACCTGTCGTCGCTGCACAGACACAAACTGACAGAGAGCAGGAAATATTCCTGCTGCTGATAAATCAAGCTGCAGCAGCCGGATCAATAAAACTGATCCAAGGCAGCAAGCTACAACCTTACTGATGAAATATTACCAAATAAAGCTGGATTCTACATATTATCAGGATTCACGTTGTTATCTGAAGTACAATTTGAGGTACTTGTACTTTACCTGAGTATTTCCATGTGATGCTACTTTATACTTCACTGCATCACTGCACAGTTGCAAATAAACTCTAAAATATAAATCTACTACTACTAACTATGTACTACTATACTACTTAATACTACTGATAAATCATCTGTACTTTTACTGATGTAACATTATAATCCAGGGCTTTTACTTGTTATTGACTAGTTTTAGACGACAGTATTTCTACGTTTACTCAGGTAAAGTATCTGATTACTTCACTCTCTCCAGTAATATTTGATTACATAACTTTATCCTGTGTAGAGTATTTGTATGCTGTGGTATTTCTACTTGTTTCTGACAGATTATTTTCTGATTCGTTTCCATCTTGTGAATAAAAATGTTTACAAACTGAGGAACAGAAATAAAGAAACAAACATGTGTTTACACACAAGCTGCAGCAAATATTTACATGGTGCTCAATTAGACTGGACACGTCCAAGCTGTCCCCTCAGGATCCAGACCAGCTGTCCCCTCAGGATCCAGACCAGCTGTCCCCTCAGGATCCAGACCAGCTGTCCCCTCAGGATCCAGACTAGCTGTCCCCTCAAGGTCCAGACTAGCTGTCCCCTCAGGATCCAGACTAGCTGTCCCCTCAGGGTCCAGACCAGCTGTCCCCTCAGGATCCAGACTAGCTGTCCCCTCATGGTCCAGACCAGCTGTCCCCTCAGGGTCCAGACTAGCTGTCCTCTCAGGATCCAGACTAGCTGTCCCCTCAGGATCCAGACTAGCTGTCCCCTCAGGGTCCAGACCAGCTGTCCCCTCAAGGTCCAGACCAGCTGTCCCCTCAGGGTCCAGTTAATTATTTTACTTTTTATCCCATATTTTGGTCTTTTAATCTTATATTTTCATATTTTATCCAATACCTTGATCTTTTTATTTCATTTTAGTATTTTTATCTCATATTTCATTATCTCATTTTTGACCAAAATCATGAAATAAGTATAATGACCTGCCAATAAAAAAACATAATTCATGATAATTCTACTTAATATTGCAATGATTGTACCAAAAATAAGATATTTTCAACTAATATGGTATTTTTTGCAGTGTACCAACAGTCTTCTCAGTTCAGAGTGTGGTTGTGATGTCACAGAGACACCAGCTGATTCTCAGGTGCTCTGCAAATTACCTGTGTTGTTATTTTATCTTGTTTGTGGACAAACACCAGTTGACGGGAAGAGACTTTACGTCTCATCGGTGAAATATTTTAATTGTTTCCGTGAATCCACGATGTTGTTCATCAGTAAACAAAGATTTATTTTTAGCTGAGGTCACTGAGAGTTTCATCAGACATCAACAACCACTTCTCAGTCTAAATAAAAACTACTAATAAATGCTGATAGTAAATAACAGCTTTAATGTCAGTGGAAGTGACGTTCAGGAACAGTTTGTCTCTCAGTATTTCTGAGAACTGCCGTGTATCTGAGGTATTTTTACTGGTTCTTACACCGGTACACACTGTTTACTAATCGTTTTAGTTTTTAGAGAAGTCTGTAGGTTCCAGTAAGTGTTTGTCCTGCTGCTCACAGCATGCTGGACGTTTACTGGACGTTTACTGGACGTTTACTGGACGTTTACTGGACGTTTACTGGACGTTTACTGGACGTCCAGGAAATTCAGGACAAACTGTCTCTGAAGGGACAATTCTACAATTCTACAGTACTACAGTACTACAGTAGTGTAGTTCTGTAGTAATTCAGTAATGCAGTAGAGGTATTCAGTAATATAATTCTACAGTACTATAGTACTACAGTGATACAGTTTTATCAGTATTACTATTGTAGTGCATTTCTCTACTATTGTACTACTCACTTTGAGTCTTCTGATTTAATCTGTGTAGAACAGATCTGCAGCAGCATCTTTAATCTGAGCAGCAGCATCTTTAATCTGAGCAGCAGCATCTTTAATCTGAGCAGCAGCATCTTTAATCTGCAGCAGCAGCATCTTTAATCTGAGCAGCAGCATCTTTAATCTGAGCAGCAGCATCTTTAATCTGAGCAGCAGCATCTTTAATCTGCAGCAGCAGCATCTTTAATCTGAGCAGCAGCATCTTTAATCTGCAGCAGCAGCATCTTTAATCTGAGCAGCAGCATCTTTAATCTGCAGCAGCAGCATCTTTAATCTGAGCAGCAGCATCTTTAATCTGAGCAGCAGCATCTTTAATCTGCAGCAGCAGCATCTTTAATCTGCAGCAGCATCTTTAATCTGCAGCAGCATCTTTAATCTGAGCAGCAGCATCTTTAATCTGAGCAGCAGCATCTTTAATCTGCAGCAGCATCTTTAATCTGCAGCAGCATCTTTAATCTGCAGCAGCAGCATCTTTAATCTGAGCAGCAGCATCTTTAATCTGCAGCAGCAGCATCTTTAACCTGCAGCAACATATTTAGTCTGAGCAGCAGCATCTTTAATCTGAGCAGCAGCATCTTTAATCTGCAGCAGCATCTTTAATCTGAGCAGCATCTTTAATCTGAGCAGCAGCATCTTTAATCTGAGCAGCATCTTTAATCTGAGCAGCAACATCTTTTAATCTGAGCAGCATCTTTAATCTGCAGCAGCATCTTTAATCTGAGCAGCAGCATCTTTAATCTGCAGCAGCATCTTTAATCTGAGCAGCAGCATCTTTAATCTGAGCAGCATCTTTAATCTGAGCAGCATCTTTAATCTGAGCAGCATCTTTAATCTGCAGCAGCATCTTTAATCTGAGCAGCATCTTTAATCTGCAGCAGCATCTTTAATCTGCAGCAGCATCTTTAATCTGCAGCAGCAGCATCTTTAATCTGCAGCAGCAGCATCTTTAATCTGCAGCAGCAGCATCTTTAATCTGCAGCAGCAGCATCTTTAATCTGCAGCAGCATCTTTAATCTGCAGCAGCAGCATCTTTAATCTGCAGCAGCATCTTTAATCTGCAGCAGCAGCATCTTTAATCTGCAGCAGCAGCATCTTTAATCTGCAGCAGCAGCATCTTTAATCTGCAGCAGCATCTTTAATCTGCAGCAGCATCTTTAATTTGTAGCAGCATCTTTAATCTGCAGCAGCATCTTTAATCTGCAGCAGCATCTTTAATTTGTAGCAGCATCTTTAATCTGCAGCAGCATCTTTAACCTGTAGATCATCTCTAATCTGTAGCAGCAGCCTGTAGGTTTTCTCCTGCAGGTTTGCACAGTTAAATTGTAAATTGAATGTAAATGGCCTGTTGAGTGTTGAGTGTTAAATGTCGGCGAGGCCAAAGAGAGATTTCATCTGGCTGCAGATGCAAAACGTTGTAGTTGAGTCTTTGTTCTTGCTGTTTTACATCAGATGGTATCATGAAACACAGCGATGACGTCCACATGATGAAGGATACAAGCAAATGTTTTGACATCTGATTAACAGTTCAGTTCTATTTATGCCTGAGTGTGTGTGTGTGTGTGCCCATCATTTGCACACCTGTTGTGAAGTATGGCTGCATGCTAACCTAGTTTCTGTGTATCTCTGACATGACGCAGGAATGTAAGCCATCAGCCAGCGTCAGTAAACACATTAAACTTGTTTCCTCCAGCGTCTGGAAACACAGTCGATATTTATTCACATTTCAAACAAACATTAAGGGCCCATAAACAAAATGTTTGGCCCCACTGCAGCCAAAAAGCTCTGGGTTAGATCCACACGTGTCTGTCGCAACACGCCTGCTGAGTGAAAGCATCGAGAAGGGTTTGACAGGAACATGAGTTCAGGTTATTAAATTTACTTCTGGAATCACATTCTTATCAAATCCTGCTGGAACATTACTCTAGTTTAGTTCATTAGGATCAACATTAGCTGCTGCTAATCTGACTGCATATAAAACATGTGCATAACATTACAAAACATGTAACCATGCATAACAATACATAAAATAACCTCATATATAACATTACATAACATTAAGGTTAATTATATATGACCTTACGTTACATTACATTACATGACATAAAAGCTATGTTTTACTCTTTTTCTTTATTCTATCTGGATGTTCTTCAACACTGTTCATTATAAATAGATTCTGTCACTGATACAACTATCTCACAGGTGTTAACTTTATTTAAACCAGGATCATCCAGTAAACCTGGAGTTGTACAGATAAACTGCATTAAGTCTGGACATGTCATTGTAGAGAGTTAGACTGATAAATAGACCTGGGGGAGAACAGGTTAAATATGAAATTACAATTTTTATACATACACACAAACAACAACAACATATTGTTGTTGTATAGTTGTTGATTTAGCAACAATCAGCTGTTTTAGTGTGTTTGTTTTCTTCTGACAGACATGAGGTCGTGTCCATCAGATATTCAGTCTCAGTAAATATTGTGTCACTGACAGGAAGAGGAAACACCACAGTCACGCTGATAACACTTCACAGTTTCTGGGAAGAGTTTTCACTTTCACTTGACAGCTCCACTCAGCCACTTCACTGTGGAAACACACCAGTCTTTTATTGTGACTTTAACAGCCAAATTATATAATACACACCATCAATAGTAATTACGGCTCCTTCCTCCAGACGTCAGGCTGAAGTTTAGTGTCGGAACATTTGCTTTCACTCTTCATCCATCATCATCATCTGACTCTCACATGTACGTGTGTAAATGAGTGTTTATGGGTGGATGGTGAATAACTACTATGGAGTCTGCATCTTTATGTTAATATTCCTACACTCTCTTGTTCCTGGGAAGTCATTTATTTTCATTTCTATTTTATTTTAATAGCTGGTTTAACATGGCTGTGAATGGGACCGTGCTCCGTCGGGTCATTTATGAAAACAGCGTGAGTCTGATTTCAGTGGAAGGAAGATGACTGGATAGAAGACTAGAAGATTTATTTAACTTGGTGCTGTTACTATGGCAACTCTGGAACAGCTGATCGGGAGCCACTAATAACTAATAAAATACTAAAAATAACATCGTTGTGCAAATTCCCTAAGTGGGATCCACCCCAAAATGTAAGGAGTTCATCTTTGGCCAATTCCGCATTCTACTGCCAAGTTTCACCAGAATCAGCCTGGTAGTTTTTCTGTGATTCTCTTCACAACAACGTGATTCGGGCAGATGTGCTGTAGTTTGGGCTTGTTGATGACACAACTGATGTAAAGTAATTAATTACTGAAAGCAAATGGAAAATTAGAGTCGGAAGTCGTTGCACAACATCTTCAAGATGAAGATAATTTCCAAGAAGGAAAATAAGAAGTGTAGTTCTAGTGAAGAGAAACACTGGAGTTACACAACTGCCCCTCTGAGCTGGTTCCAGGCAGGGAAGCTCCTCCACAACCCAAGATTATTCACTATTATTCTGTTTTATTCTGTAATATTCTGATGTATTCTGCAGCTTCACACGACTCCACATGGACTTAAACGCTTTCACACATCTCCTCCACAAAGACTAGCTAATCCCAAGCTAATGGAGTCATAGTATTCTTGCTGTTTGTTTGTCCTCCTGTTTATTTGTTAGTGATTACTGAGCAGATTTAATGAGCTACCTGCAGTGGCTGCTGTGAACTAATCAGTGTGGGAACGTTCTCTTTTCATCCTTTAACTCTTGGAGTTGCTGTAATACAATGACACCGGGATGAAAAAGTTCCCTTTGAAACGGATCCTACAACATCAGCTGTTTCCTGTCTGGATTAAAGTCAGGAGACAGTTTCTGATGAAGGAATCTGGTCCTCACATTTCTCCACAACCGTTCATCTCGTCCACTTCACATCTGCTGCTTGTGTTTCTGGGGATCAACGAAGTTCTCTGTCCAATTTGGCCAGATGGTGGCGCTATAACAAAACCCAGCTTCATGGTTTGGACTATAACTTTTAAAATAGTAGGTCTCAGATCTAAATTCTGTGGATCCAGACATCTTTTTCACCCCCTCCCCTTACACATTTTGGTTTGAATATATATATATATATGTGTGTCCTATCGGATTCATATTAGGTGAACATGTGTAGATGTGATGTCACAGTGACCAGGACACATTCAACCAATAGGTGGCGCTGTAGCAGCAGCATCTAGCTCACCTTTTTTTTATCTCGAGGACGGTTAATCTCACTAAAACTAGGTCACGATGTGATAAGATTTTTGCTTTAGATGTTATTTTTTTTTACCAGAAAGTGTATGAAACTGTCAAAAATGTAAAAAAAAAAAATGAATGACTCAGTTTATAAGATTCAAAGATTCAAAGTGTTTATTGTAATGTTCAGAGTAGAACGTAATAGAATATAAATTAGGCAGATATTTACAAATAATGTGCAAATAAATTAATTAATATGACTATAAATATAAATGCACATTTTTATTTAACTTTACATTTAATTAAATGTATTGATTTGTGTATATTTTCTTTTTGCACATAAACGCTGCAACATTTAGTCAATCAATTGATTAGTTCCCAACTTTTACATTAATCTCCAACTACTCTGATAATCGATGAATTGATTTGAGTCATTTTTAAGAAGAAAACGTCTGTTTCCAGTTTCTCTTCTCTGATTATTTTCTGTTTCTTTAATAGAAACTGATGATTAACAGTGATCAGCACTGAGAAATAACCTGTTAAATAAACTGGTCTGAACAGGCCCTGCATCAGCTGATGTGTGTTATTAACATTTCCTGAGTCACTGTCATTTAAAGAGGATTCTGTAGTTTGATGTAACAGCAGCTCAGTCATTATATGAAGATGCTGTCACTGGAAAACTAGGATGGACCAGGTCCTGTTCCATAGAGGTGTGTGTGTGTGTGTGTGTGTGTGTGTGTGTGTGTGTGTGTGTGTGTGTGTGTGTGTGTGTGTGTGTGTGTGTGTGTGTGTGTGTGTGTGTGTGTGTGTGTGTGTGAATGGTGATGTTTACAGCAATTGTTGCCATAGCAGTATTTTATCTTAATAAGGAATCAGTTACGTAAGTAAGTTGGTTACTTTCACACACACACACACACACACACACACACACACACACACACACACACACACACACACACACACACACACACACACACACACTCACATCCTGAATAACCAGACAATAGACAATTACTTCCAGTTGGTTTTGTCGCATGACGTCTGCAGATGGAAAAGAAGGATCCGTGTTTAAAGTTCCCATATTGTTCATTTCTCCTGGGATTTATGTGAAGTTGTGATGTCATTAATAAGATTTACCACCTGAAAACTGTGACTGCAGTTAAATAATCAATTTGAAGACATAAGTTTGTGTTTAGGAAAACTGTCCCATCTTCTTTTTTACTATTTTATTATTTATTAAGCCCTTTTCCTCCTCTGTGTTTAGAGGGATTCTTGTATGATTTTGGGCTGAACAAATAGAATTAACTTGACTTAAAAGACCACACAGTACATCCATAAACCTGATTTACTCTCTTTTCTCTTAATAATGTGTTAATTAATTTGTTATCATGAGATTTCAAATTAATATTGTCATTATCTCCACAAAACACAGTTTTGTTATCTTGAGATTTAAAGAAAATGATCCCGTTATCTCTGGAAAACATTTATTATTTAGAGATGACCACATAATTAACTCGTGAAAGGAAATGAAATGAAATCATGGGAAAACATGGTAAATAAAGTGTAGGAATGTGTGGAATGTTTTTATGTCTGAAGCAACAACAGCAGTGAAATTAACTTTAGAGTCAAACTTTAACACCTTCACCTTCAACTTTAACACACACACACACACACACACACACACACACACTCACACCTTCACTTTAACACCTTCAGGATTATTGGAGATCATTTCAACAAAAACATGCAGTGTATTTATAGTGAAATGAACAGTGAGTTGAACTCCTGCTGCTGAGATTACAGCAAAACCTCTACTAAACTAAACCTAAACTCACAGAAACTCAGACTCTACTAAACTAAACCTGACATTTCAACTCTTTATTGTTCACTCTTTCCTCAGCAAATTACACCAGCAAGCATTTTGAAGAACTAAATCTTTTTGTCCGAGTCCTGGTGTGTGTGTGTGTGTGTGTGTGTGTGTGTGTGTGTGTGTGTGTGTGTGTGTGTGTGTGTGTGTGTGTGTGTGTGTGTGTGTGTATGTGTGCGTGCTGTCTCTGGTAAAAAAAAAAAAAAAAGAGCACATACAGTGAGATAACAAGAACGTAGCGTACTTTATGAAGAAGCCAGCTGCACAAAACACACACACACACACACACACACACACACACACACACACACACACACACACACACACACACACACACACACACACACACACTCACACACTCTGCAGGAGGCAGGGTGAACATGCTGTTGGGATGATAGGAGCACACACACTCACACAAACTTCCATTCACACATGAACTTGCAGTCAGACACTCACACACACTAGGAACAACATGAGGGAAATGTTTGATCACATGTTTGATCTCTGCTTGATATTAGAATTAAATGAATGAAAAGACGAGTCAGTGACGTCCTGGAGTCGTCAACATCTGTCAACATCAGCTCAGCTTCCAGACGCTTCTCTCTCCAAACCCTTGATTGGATTAGATTAAAAACATCAATTATGAATTTATATTAAAAAAAATCTAACCTGTTGGAAACATTTGTAACAGTGAAAGTTCACAATTCAACAACACATTGAACAGTTTCAGTCATTTTGAGACTTTTTAATTTGGGAAAAATGACGTAATGAGCCTTTAATCAGTGGAACGTCCTTTTCCTCACACTGAGTTTGTTCTGGCTCTGATTAGTAAACCTGTTTTCCTGCTCTTCTTTCCATTCATTTAGATTTCTCACAGTTTATGCAATAAATTAAATTATGACAAAAAAGCAGCAATAACAGGATAAAAATACAAAAAACGTGGTAAAATAATAAGTGAGAGGATGTTTGACTTATTGTTGGCTGCAGTCTGAGTAATTTAAGACGTGATGTGGTTTCATCTTCACAATCTGATTTTCTGATGTTTGATCAGAACCTTTCATGTTTCACATTGGAACATGTTGTTCACTAAAAAGCTGAAATAATATTCTGCAAAGCATGAAAGGCTTCTGGAGGGGTTTCTATTTTCCTAGGAGCCAGTCTCTCTGCTGGAGTCTGGATTTTCTCTCCAGTCGAGCTGGACTGAGGTGTTTAACTCATCTCATCGATGCATCAGTTTACTTTGAGCCGGATTCTTTTCACACAGAAAAGGAGGCATGTGGCTGCAGAAGAAGCTTGGTTTAAACATCACAGATGCTTTAATGTACAAACAGAGGTGAAGTCAGATGTTCCATGACCGTGTTGTTTACTTCCCCCGGGAGGTGCAGCAGGACTCGAGATGAGCGGCTGTTTGACCCTCATCATTCTGCGGTTGGAAAATCATTTATAACATTCCTGCTTTCCTCCCTGCTGCCGTCCGTCCTGCTGCACTCGGCTTCACTGCAAACACTGCTTCTGAAAGTTCCCTAATAAATAAAAGCACCTTGAGCTCTTCTCTGTTTAAACAGCAGCGTGTGGTTCTCACGGTGTTACCACATCCTGCAGCCAGCAGGTCAGAGGTCAACAGCCCCTGTTGCATCATCCACACGTTTACATTGCTGCCTATATAAAGAAGAGCTGCAGCTAAACCACTGCTCTCATTAGTTTTTGCAGGATTCAGTTCCCAGTTTAGTTTGTGCTGATCAAATATTCATTTCACTGAAAGTTAAAGAACAAATACTTCAACAATCTGACAAGTAGCTGCTTCACAGAATAGACAAATTATATATTTGCTGTAGAGCTGCATCTAACCACTATTCTGATAATTCATTAATTAATAGATTATTCAAATGAGTAATCAGTTACTTGTTTGGTTCCTAAAATGATGTAAAATGTCAATCAAATGTCTTTTTTTGTCCAAATATCATCAGTTTATTATTATAGAGACTAAAGAAACCAGGAAATAATCAGAGAAGAGAAGCTGGAACCAGAGAATTTACACATTTTCTACTGAATAAATGACTCTAATCCATTAATCATGTTACTAATGTGACTAATTGATTATTTGATTAATTGGTCTGAGAAAACAGACATTTCAGGTTGAATCTTCAGCTTTGGAAAACACCATTTACACCATTTAATGAACCAAAGAACTAATCGATTAATCAAGAATCAACGGATTAATCGACCATTAAAATAGTCGTTAGCTCTATTGATCATACAACTATGACACTTGTCTCCTGAAACAAATGGGGAAGTAGAAAATAATATTCTGGGACTAACTTCTCATAAATTCTTGGAAAATTCTTTTAAAATATTTGAGAATATGTCATTTTTTTTTTTTATAGATTTTCCATATTCGAGAAGCTAGAACAAGACAATTTTGACATTTTCTTCCTCTCCAGATCCGTTTTCTACTTTACTAAATGCTCTGAAGAGTGTGTCCATACAAGGCAGCAGCAGGAAGATGTTTGAGCTGAGAGATGAGATGTTCTCTGACAGCTTCTTAGATGGTTGACGTACCTGCTGTTTGACCTGCAGAAATAATAACTTTCATCTGCTAAACAGCCTCCGTCACTAATATTTTGTTACGGCTCGAAGTGTTTCTGCATCATCGCATCTGACAAATCCGTCATCTTTGCTAATTGCCTTATAAAGTGTAGCTGGCAGCAGGGATCAGGAGTCTGGCTGCAGTTCAGACTTAAACTAAACTAGTCCTGGATTCATGCAGCAACATCAACTCAAGTACTAGTACTTTCCCTGAGTATCCATGTGCTGCTACTTCCTCCTCCTCCTTCCTTCAGATGCAGATTAGACTCAGTGATAATATCAGAAACTTTAAAATCCAACATGTTAAAGATGGAACCAGAGGTTTGAACCTTTGAGTGTTTGTCGTCTTCTAAACAGCAGAAACATTTCACATTAACAGCTACGACTAATACACATTTAACCTCTGAACTTCTACAGGATTCACTTCAATAAATCATCTAATGATCCAATATTTCACCAAAAATCAAAGATCAGAGAATGAATCAGATCAGTGAATCAGAACTTTCCTATGAATCATCTCAGGACCCCTCATGTTTATCTGATGACCCTTTGGAGGGACCCGACCCCTAGGTTGAGAACCACTGGACTAAACTATCTACCAGTATGTAAAGTAGTTAAACTAGTTCATAAACTAGTTATAAACCAGCTCCACCTGCAGCAGCTACAACAGTGAATTGATGCACCAGAGTTAATGTAATTTAATATAATGATGACAGATATTAAAATATCAGTCAAAGAAACAGGATTTAAGCACATTTTGCTGCTAATACTTATTGTTCACTTTCAGTGAATTAAATGACCTGAATGTTTCTCCCACGTGTTTATTCCTGTTTATTTGTAGGAATCATTGTGCAGCTCCAGAGGAAACATATTGATTCCAGGCAGAAAAACTCTGAAATATCAGTAATATTCAGCGTGAGGTGAAGTTTAATGGATGAGAGCAGGAAGGTGAGGCTCAGCAGCATTGTTGTTATTTACAGTACGTCCTGTGGTAGGGGAAACACTGCTGCTGCTAACACTGCTGCTGCTAACACTGCTGCTGCTAACACTGCTGCTGCTAACACTGCAGGAAGCTGCCGTCTTACACACACACACACACACACACACACACACACACAAACACACACAAACACACACACACACACACACACATAATGCATTTTAAAATATCACACACTCACATTGTGCAGACAATGCACCTTTTGTATCTGCAGTTTAATCAGGAATGAATCAGTATCCTGTCTGTGGGTCATTGAGCTTATTCTCAGATATTACTGAGTATTGTCTGTGTGTAAGTGTAAATGTGTGTGTGTGTGTGTGTGTGTGTGTGTGTGTGTGTGTGTGTGTGTGTTAGCAGCTGCCATCTAATTAAACTAGCTCACACACTCTCACAGAAACACTCCCACACACACACACATACAAATTCCCTTTTTTATATATTTGTATTTTTGGAAGTTGTAAAAATATCACAAATTGAATTTTTGTGAAACCCGACATTAAAGCAGTTATGTAATTATCCTTCAAAGGGAATTATGGAGGCAAAACACATCAGGAATGTTCAGAGTGTTTGATGTCACAAAGACAGCATCTCTATGAATCTGTGGTTGTAGCCTCAGAGTTCAACATTTGGTTTTATGATCACTCTCCCACGCTTCTTCTTTGACTAAATCTTTTTCCTCCATATCTCGTTGTGTTTCTGACTCTCATGAAGGCTCCATTGTTCCTCTCTGCCCCACAGAGAGAGAGACGGGCCCTGTTTTCTGCTGCTTGTCTCCTTTCACTCATTTTCTTTCAACTCTCTGGCCAGGACCTACGAGGAAGTGCAGCCTTCTTATCAAGAAACAGACTAACAAGCCTCCACTGTGCTGCTGATTTTCTCGGTTTAGCAGCCTGCAGCCTGTTATGCAAATGAGACGCTGGCGAGCTTCAACATGAGCACACACACACACACACACACACACACACACACACACACACACACACACACACACACACACACACAGAATTTAATAAACTAGAGTTTATTAAATCAAAGTTCTGATTTGAGTTACAGATATAATATATTTTAATATCTCAGTAATCACAGTTTCTAGTAGAGCTGCATTCTGGGAGTGGATTAATCTATTGATTATTAAAAACAATAATCAATTAGTTATTTGGTTCAACCTAAAGATTCAACCTAAAATGTCTTTTTTTGTCCAAAGATTATCAGTTTATTATTATAGAGACTAAAGAAACCAGGAAATAATCAGAGAAGAGAAGCTGGAACCAGAGAATTTGGTATTTCTCCTCTTAAAAATGACTCAAATCCATTCATTTATTATCAGAATAGTTAGCTACGAATAGATTATTGATTAATTATTGACTAATTTCAGATCTGTGTAGCAGTAGAGTCTGTAGCGATTAATGTGATAGTTGGCAACCAATCAGTTAATCAACTCATCATCACAGCTCTAAAGATTCGCCTCCAGACCCGAGTTTTAATAAACTTCATCTTCCGGATGCTGCGTTGTCATGGAAACAAAAATCCTGAAAGAAACAACACGTTCCTGTTTTGTGCTGAAAACTCTGTTGTATAAACGATGATTTAAACACAACTGGACAGGAAGCAGCAGGGGTCTGGAGGAGGAAACAGCAGCAGCAGTGTTAGCAGCAGCAGAGTTAGCAGCAGCAGCAGAGTTAGCAGCAGCAGCAGAGTTAGCAGCAGCAGAGTTAGCAGCAGCAGAGTTAGCAGCAGCAGCAGAGTTAGCAGTAGCAGTGTTAGCAGCAGCAGAGTTAGCAGCAGCAGCAGCAGCAGCAGAGTTAGCAGCAGCAGCAGCAGTGAGGACAAGTATAAAAACAGAAATCTCCATTTCTTGTGGTCTGTGGGTTTTATCATATGGGTTTTAACATCACATCCACACATAACACAAAAGTCTTCACTAAAAGGACGTTTTCCAACTCAGTCGTTTACAGCTGCTGATAGAATTAAAACGTCTAGAGTCAACAGTCCTGTCAAAGATGCTGAACATGCACAGCTGTCAAAGGTTTGGCTGCAATTTACTGAAGCCTGGAGGCAAATCCTGTTAGTTAAAAATACTCCTGTTAGTTAAAAATACTCCTGTTAGTTAAAAATACTCCTGTTAGTTAAAAATACTCCTGATAGTTAAAAATACTCCTGATAGTTAAAGACTGTTATTTAATCTGTTATTTAGTCCTGATATATTAAAATAGTCCTATTAGTTAAAATATGAATCCGATGATGAAATGTGTGTTTAAAGGAGGATTAGAGCTGGTTTAAAGTTAAACAGCTGCCATCAGTTTACATCATGATGTGTTCAGGGTCTGCTCAGTAAAATGAGGATCAGTGAAGTAAATAAAACGTCATGTGACGTGTTTTCATGAAATTAATCTTGGCAAAATGAGAAACTTGAATAAATACAGATGTTGGGATGAGACGTTTTCCAGCAAATATAAAATATATAATAAATAGAGGGATGAAGTGGAGATGAAGAGATGAAGAGAGTTTGTTCTCAGATGTTTTTCATTATTTTGCCCAGAAAACACATTTAAACTTAAAGTAATATATTAACCTTATAGTTGACTATAGTCAGAACTCAGCTCACATCCTCTGTTTGAACTCAGTTTCATTGTTAGAAACGTGTTTCCCACACATGTCGAACATGTATGTACACGTACAATACATGGAAACACGTGTGTTACACGTATGTTCGTGTGTGTGTGTTTGTGTGTGTGTGTTATCAGTTATCAGCTGCTGCATCTGCAGGATAATACCACCACATTCTGTGTTTTCTTTACTGTCTTCAGTGAAGCGTAAGAGCTGCTTATACACATAAGTATGCACACACACACACACACACACACACACACACACACACACACACACACACACACACACACACACACACACACACACTGCTTGGCAATCGCCAGGCCAGTGAAGCCTATAAAAGTCAAAGTCTTTTCTAAAAATAACACCCATGTGTGTGTGTGTGTGTGTGTGTGTGTGTGTGTATGTGTGTGTGGGGGGGGCCCAGGTGGGGGTCTGGCTGCTGCCAGAAAGAACTAAATGAGGAAAAGAGAATCAAAAAAGAGTCTTTGGGTTCTTACAAAAGTGATTCATAAGACCTGTGTTTTATTATTATTATTATTATTATCTGTAAAGTTTGAGAATACACAGTTTTCTAAGTTTTATTTCTATTATTTAACTCAGAAATACCAAAGTGTTTGTACAGTACTGGTAACAAAATTACATTAACAAAAAAATAAAATAAAAGGTACTGCATCATAATATTTGGCACTTTCACACAAAGTGCATCTTTATCATGATATAGATAATAGAAAAGTATACTCTTTTTATTAAAACCACTGGTTTCATCTTTAACTGTGTGTTGGATTTTAAATTTTCTGATTATCACTGAGTCAAATTTGCATCTGCAGCAGCGCCCCATGTTTCCTGCCTGCAGGGGGCGCTGCTGCAGCCGTGTCGGACACGGATGTTTGAGTTAATCGTGGCCTGCGTTTGACCTTTCGGACAGATGTGTGCGTGAATGTGAAAGTTATTTATAGGACAGTAGCTGGTGGTGGATTAAAGGAACAACACGTGAAGAATCTCACTGCATTCCACCACCGTTAAACAGCCGTGTCTTCACATCAGCATCCTAACCCGGCTCGGGCAGAACCAGACGCCTCCATGCTGCAGCTCGTAGCTATAGGACACACACACCTTCTCACCCGGCTGGAACATCACGGCCGGGTGTGAAGGAACCTCCAGTCCCTACAGAACAAAAGCTGCAGCTGCCACAAAGATCCCTGCAGCAGCAGCAGCAGCAGCAGTAGTCCTCCCAAGACCACCATAATCCACCTGAACCACCTACAACTGTCTGTTCACCTGCTGATTCCTGCAGGTAACACCTGAGATTACATCCTGGCCTCTAGATTCTATCAGTAAACACACACACACACACACACACACACACACACACACACACACACACACACACTCACACACACACACACACATCTAATCTGTCTGTGGATCATTGTCCTCTGATTTATTTACATCAGAGGAGTTAAACTCAGTTAGTTCCCGGGTCACATCAGTGTTCTGGTTTCCCTTAAAGGGTCAATTATAAAGATCATATATATGTATCTATGTATTATTCTATATGTTATTATATTAGATAATTACCTCTCCACTCATAATAGTGATGGTGACAATTTGCTAGATCTGCAATGAATAGCTGATTAATCGATTAGTTGCCAACTATCACATTAATCACTAACTATTGTGATAATTGATTAATGGATATGAGTCATTTTTATGACGAAACATTACAGATAAATAAAGATCTGTGTCCTGTGTGTGTGTGTGTGTGTGTGTGTCACAAATCTCAACAGGTTCAGCATTGACTGTGAATCTCAGAATCAGAATGTTTATTAATATTTTTCACTATATTTAATCTAGCTGTTAATATTCCAGAATTCGTTCAGTCATTTAAAACCTGGACATGTTCATTTCCATATTAAGTATCTTAGGCTGCAATAATTCATCAGTTAATCAATTAGTTGCCAACTATCACATTAATCACCAACTATTTTATGGTTTTAAGTAATTTTCCATTAGTAAATGTCTAAATTCTCTGGTTCCAGCTTCTCTTCTCTGATTATTTCCTGGTTTCTTTATTCTCTATAATAATAAACTGATGATCTTTGGACAAAAAAAGACATTTTAGGTTGAATCTTCATCTCTGATGAAACACTGATCCACATTTAAACCATTTAATGAACCAAACTACTAATCGATTAATTATTAATTGAATAATTAATCGATTTCAACAATTGACACATTAATCAACATCAGAATAGTCATTGGTTACAGCTCTAGTTGATGAATCTATAATAATATAATATATAATAATAATCTCACTAATACTTGGTGAGATTATCTTTTGTTATTCTACTCATAAATATATCAGAAGTTCACTAATGTGTGAAATATTGGATCATTTGAACATTTATTGAAATCTCTCAGCCACAACTTGACCGTTCAAACATTTCCTTATTTAACATGTTATATTCATCACATGACGGCTGTCCTGACATGTTTGTCTTTGACTCATCAAACAGCAGCTAAATATATTTTGTTCCAACGTAACAGACCCACTCACCTTTCACAGGGAGCTGTTCCATCCATCAGTGTCTCTGATGAAGCTGCAGCTCCACTGGAATCACAGCAGGTGTCCACTGATCAGGAATGATCTCTTACTGTTATACAGCAGCACAGTGGACTCATCACAGCAGCGTCCAATCAGACTTCACATCACAGATGTGCTGCTTCTCACTACTAAACACGCTTCTCACGCTAAAATATGTCAATATACAAGATATTTGCTGCACTTCGTCCAAAACTTCCTGAATTAAAGGTCTGAACTTAGAGACAAGCTGAGATATTTAGAATAAAAACAAGCTTTGACACATTTAAACCTATTCATTTAGGAAGGAGGGACTTTTTAGACTAAAACCTGTGTATTTAACAGGCTTTTCAAAATAAAGGTTAAATCTGTTCAAAAAGGTTCAGTCAATGTATCAGCTGATAGCAGAACAGAGTTGATATAAATAGAATATGATATTTTAAGGATGTTTTTATTAGTATGTAATTGTGTTTTTATGAATTTAGTTATCTATCAATTACTGAACCCATTAGTTGTTTGGTTCATGAAATGGTGTAAATGTCATTAGAAATGTCTTTGTTTGTCCACAACCCAAAGATCATCAGTTTATTATTATAGAAATTATTATATTACTATATTATATTATTATTATTATACTAAAGAAACCGAATAACCGAAATAATCAGAGAAGAGAAGCTGGAACCAGAGAATTTAGACATTTTCCACTGGAAAATTACTTAAATGCATGAATCGATTATCAAAATAGTTGGTGATTAATGTGAGAATTGGAAAGTAATCAATTAATCAATTAGTGTAAAGTAAATACAAATATTTACTGTAGTATTTCTACTGAAGTTGTATTTTGAGGTACTTATACTTTGAAGCTACTTTATACTTCATTTATCTGACAGCTGCAGTTACTTTAATATTTTACATTAATTACATCACATTAATGTGATAGTTGACGACTAATCAATTAATCAAATTGTTGCAGCTGTAGTGTAAAGTAAATACAAACATTTACAGTAGGACTATAGTTCAGTACTATTATTTACCTGAGTATTTCCATGTGATGCTACTTTATACTTCACTACATTTATTTACACGTATGTGACATAAACTACTATATAATCAAAGTAATAATATGCACTTTGTGTAATGCTTTATGAATAAGTGTATTATTATAATAAAATACACTAGTAATACTGTAGTACTGCATCATAATATATATATATATATATATATATATATATATATATATATATATATATATATATATATATATATATATATATTATGATGCAGTACTACAGTATTACTAGTAATCTACACATGCTTTTTTTAATAAAATTGGCTTCACATTGATGAACACAACAGTAAAATGTTAATAATTTATAACATAATGTAAAACAGTATACAGCAGTAATATAATATTATATAACAGTAATATAATATTCTTAAGGATGTTTTTATTAGTATATATTTGTGTTTCCATGACCTTAGATTATTTTTATCTACATGAGGAGTCAGTTTCTTTGTCTCAGACTTTCATGTGTTCACTGTTTTTGGGGGATTTTCATGGTTTCTCCTACAAGCGTGTTGTTCTCAGTTGGGTGTAATGTCCAAACTCACCACTAGATGTCGTCAGAAAAATACACACTGTACCTTTAAGAGAATTAGAACTTCTTGAATTTACTGAGCGATTTAATGAAATAGATTTATGAAGGAGATATCAGCATTTCATGCTATTTTATTCTGGACTGGACTACAAACTCTACAAATATGTCAGAGGACAAGTGTTTAATTCACAAATACGATTTGAGCCAGAAATAAAACTAAACGTTGTCAGTTTACCAAAGAAAATGTTATCAACTCCACCAGTGTCCCACACAGATAAACACAGTAGAAACACAGCAGAAACAAAGCAGAAACACAGCAGAAACAGTAGAAACACATCACATACACAGTAGAAACACAGCAGAAACACAGCAGAAACACGGCAGAAACAGTAGAAACACATCACATACACAGTAGAAACACAGCAGAAACACAGCAGAAACACAGTAGAAACACAGTAGAAACACAGCAGAAACACAGCAGAAACACAGTAGAAACACAGCAGAAACACAGTAGAAACACAGTAGAAACACAGTAGAAACACAGCAGAAACACAGCAGAAACACAGTAGAAACACAGTAGAAACACAGCAGAAACACAGCAGAAACACAGCAGAAACACAGTAGAAACACAGTAGAAACACAGCAGAAACACAGCAGAAACACAGTAGAAACACAGTAGTAACACAGTAGAAACACAGTAGAAACACAGTAGAAACACAGCAGAAACACAGCAGAAACACAGTAGAAACACAGTAGAAACACAGCAGAAACACAGCAGAAACACAGTAGAAACACAGCAGAAACACAGCAGAAACACAGCAGAAACACAGTAGAAACACAGTAGAAACACAGCAGAAACACAGCAGAAACACAGTAGAAACACAGCAGAAACAACACAGAAACACAGTAGAAACACAGTAGAAACACAGCAGAAACACAGCAGAAACACAGTAGAAACACAGCAGAAACACAGTAGAAACACAGCAGAAACACAGCAGAAACACAGTAGAAACACAGCAGAAACACAGTAGAAACACAGTAGAAACACAGCAGAAACACAGCAGAAACACAGCAGAAACACAGTAGAAACACATCACATACACAGTAGAAACACAGTAGAAACACAGTAGAAACACAGCAGAAACACAGCAGAAACACAGCAGAAACACAGTAGAAACACAGTAGAAACACAGCAGAAACACAGCAGAAACACAGTAGAAACACAGTAGAAACACAGCAGAAACACAGCAGAAACACAGCAGAAACACAGTAGAAACACAGTAGAAACACAGTAGTAACACAGTAGAAACACAGTAGAAACACAGCAGAAACACAGCAGAAACACAGTAGAAACACAGTAGAAACACAGCAGAAACACAGCAGAAACACAGCAGAAACACAGCAGAAACACAGTAGAAACACAGCAGAAACACAGCAGAAACACAGTAGAAACACAGTAGAAACACAGCAGAAACACAGCAGAAACACAGTAGTAACACAGTAGAAACACAGTAGAAACACAGTAGAAACACAGCAGAAACACAGCAGAAACACAGTAGAAACACAGTAGAAACACAGTAGAAACACAGCAGAAACACAGCAGAAACACAGTAGAAACACAGCAGAAACACAGTAGAAACACAGCAGAAACACAGCAGAAACACAGTAGAAACACAGCAGAAACACAGTAGAAACACAGTAGAAACACAGCAGAAACACAGCAGAAACACAGTAGAAACACAGCAGAAACACAGTAGAAACACAGTAGAAACACAGCAGAAACACAGCAGAAACACAGTAGAAACACAGTAGAAACACAGTAGAAACACAGCAGAAACACAGCAGAAACACAGTAGAAACACAGCAGAAACACAGTAGAAACACAGTAGTAACAAAGTAGAAACACAGTAGAAACACAGTAGAAACACAGCAGAAACACAGTAGAAACACAGCAGAAACACAGCAGAAACACAGTAGAAACACAGCAGAAACACAGCAGAAACACAGTAGAAACACAGTAGAAACACAGCAGAAACACAGCAGAAACACAGCAGAAACACAGCAGAAACACAGCAGAAACACAGTAGAAACACAGCAGAAACACAGCAGAAACACAGCAGAAACACAGCAGAAACACAGTAGAAACACAGCAGAAACACAGCAGAAACACAGCAGAAACACAGCAGAAACACAGTAGAAACACAGTAGAAACACAGTAGAAACACAGTAGAAACACAGTAGAAACACAGCAGAAACACAGTAGAAACACAGTAGAAACACAGTAGAAACACAGTAGAAACACAGCAGAAACACAGCAGAAACACAGCAGAAACACAGCAGAAACACAGTAGAAACACAGTAGAAACACAGCAGAAACACAGTAGAAACACAGTAGAAACACAGCAGAAACACAGCAGAAACACAGTAGAAACACAGTAGAAACACAGTAGAAACACAGCAGAAACACAGCAGAAACACAGTAGAAACACAGCAGAAACACAGTAGAAACACAGTAGTAACAAAGTAGAAACACAGTAGAAACACAGTAGAAACACAGCAGAAACACAGTAGAAACACAGCAGAAACACAGCAGAAACACAGCAGAAACACAGCAGAAACACAGCAGAAACACAGTAGAAACACAGTAGAAACACAGTAGAAACACAGCAGAAACACAGTAGAAACACAGCAGAAACACAGCAGAAACACAGTAGAAACACAGCAGAAACACAGTAGAAACACAGCAGAAACACAGCAGAAACACAGCAGAAACACAGTAGAAACACAGTAGTAACACAGTAGAAACACAGCAGAAACACAGCAGAAACACAGCAGAAACACAGTAGAAACACAGCAGAAACACAGCAGAAACACAGCAGAAACACAGCAGAAACACAGTAGAAACACAGTAGAAACACAGTAGAAACACAGCAGAAACACAGCAGAAACACAGCAGAAACACAGTAGAAACACAGTAGAAACCAGCATGTGTTACCAGCTGTGGTCGGTATCACTTTGCTTCAGCTGTGTGTTCCTGTAATACAATGGCTCATTATTTAGAGCCACTCACACACACACACACACACACACACACACACACACACACACACACACACACACACACACACACAATGGGGCAGCTTCAGGCCATCAGATTAGTGGAGATTGACCCCTTCCCCTCCCTGGAGCAACTTCCCTTTTGGTGTGGGCCAATCAGAGGGCGGGCTGGCAGAGGCTGAAATGTGAAACCAGGGTCTTGGCTCCACACTGGAAACCTTCAGGCCACAGCAACACTCACACACAGCTGGAGGGTCTGGGAGTCTCAGTCTGGACTTTACTGCTGCTGGATGTGTGTCTGTATGAGGTCACAGGTTGCCTGTGTGTGTGTGTGGAGGCCGCTGGATGATGCAGTGTGTGATCTGCTTCCTCTCCCCTCAGCTCAGCTCCGGATCCCCCTGTAGCTGCGAGGTCGACCCCGAAGGGACAAAGAAGAAGAAATCCAAGAACCTGTAAGTTCCCACGTCAGTCTGCCTGTTTGCTGCTGGGGAGGAAAAGAGAGCTGCAGTTAAACCCTGGTCTGTTTAGTTATCTATTAATTACTGAAGCCATTCGTTGTTTGGTTCATGAAATGGTGTAAAATGGTGTTAAAACTGTCCACAAGCCAAAGATCATCAGTTTATTATTATAGAGACTAAAGAACCAGGAAATAATCAGAGAAGAGAAGCTGGAACCAGAGAATTTAGACATTTTCTTCTGAATAAATGACTCAGATCCATTCATTTATTGATGAAAATAGTTTGTGATTAATGTAATAGTTGACTAATCATTGCAGCTCTGTCCTGAATATCATTAAAATGCTAAATGTTGAGTTTGTGTCAGAGAAAACTCAGTTGTGCCAGAAGAAGAAACAGAGGAAAAGACATTTTCATGAAAACATCTGTTAATCCTCACGTCTGAATTAAATAAAGGAAAATAATCAGATTTGAGATTTAAATCAGCAGCTATTTTGATATTTGAATCATGATTTTTGTCCATTTTTAAGTAAAAATTTGAAAAGTCAGACTAAAGAAACTAGAAAATAATCAGAGAAGAGAAGCTGGAAACAGAGAATTTGGAAGTTTTCTTTTTAAAAATCGCTTAAATCCATGAATGATTAGTGTAAAGTAAATACAAATATTTACTGTAGTATTTCTACTGAAGTTGTATTTTGAGGTACTTATACTTTGATGCTACTTTATACTTCATTTATCTGACAGCTGCAGTTACTTTAATATTTTATATTAATTACATCACATTAATGTGATAGTTGACGACTAATCAATTAATCAAATTGTTGCAGCTGTAGTGTAAAGTAAATACAAACATTTACAGTAGGACTATAGTTCAGTACTATTATTTACCTGAGTATTTCCATGTGATGCTACTTTATACTTCACTACATTTATTTACACGTATGTGACATAAACTAATATATAATCAAAGTAATAATTATGCACTTTGTGTAATGCTTTATTAATAAGTGTATTATTATAATAAAATACATATATATATATATATATATATATATATATATATATATATATATATATATATATATATATATATATATATATATATTATGATGCAGTACTACAGTATTACTAGTAATCTACACATGCTACAAATTATAACATAAAACAGTAACAGGAGCTGCATAACAAATACTTTTACTTCGTATACTATGGTTTTAATGATAATAGTCAAGTAACATTTAGAATCTAGTATTTTTACTTGAGTAAAGTGTATTTTTACTGGTGTTGAGGGTGTGAACCGTTCTTCCTCTGCTGGTTTTCTCTGTAAAGTTTTATTTGTCTGCATCAGTTTGAAGGTTGCAGACTTAGTGTGAGAAAGCGTCAGCTTCACGCCTCCTGTTGCTGTTTTTCAGCTTTTATTCAGCTTTTATTCATCATGCTAATCATCTACATGTGTATCCAGTATAAAGGGTCGACATCTCACACCCGCCTTTAACAGCCATTATTTACAAAGCAGCTCATCAGCTGTGTGTAAATGATGATGAGCTGATTGATTCGCTGAGGTTGGATCATTGCTGCAGCAGCAGAGTCTTTATTACCATGATTATTAAACCAGGACGTCACCACAGCAACAACATGATTTAATGAGATTTTAGAAATTATACAGATGACGTCGTCATTTTGGCTGCAACTAACAACGATTCCATTAATTATTGATAGATTCAAACTCAAATCTCTTTTTTTGTCCAAAGATCATCAGTTTATTATTATAGAGACTAAAGAAACCAGGAAATAATCAGAGAAGAGAAACTGGAACCAGAGAATTTAGACAAATGACTCAAATCGATTTCCTGATTATCAGAATACATATTGATTAATGTGATAGTTGACAACTAATTGATTAATAGCTGCTGTTCTATAAATGCAGCTGAAGTGTCACAGCTGTTATAAACTGACTTTAATCATAAACTTTATGTAAAATCATGTATAATAATCTAAATTTAATGCAATAGTTACAAACCGGGGAATTAAAAATACTGTGTGTGTTATTTATTTCTGTAGTTTCACTGACATGTTAATGTTTTACTGAAGTTCAGGAACATTTGTAGAATCTAATAAATGAATTCTCGTGTTAGTTTTGACAGTGTAGTTGTGTAGAGTTATCAGCAAACACACGTTTCCTCTAAATATTCTGGTTTCACACTGATAACTGTTAGAGGCACAAAGAGGAAAAAACAACATAAAAATAGCTGCGATCATTAACATGCTGCTTTAATATCAACACTTCAACATATTTAACATATCAATACTTTCACTTCAGCACTTTAAAGCAGATTTATGCCTAAATACTTTCACTAAGTTATAAATTCAGGACTTGAAGTATTTTTCCTTCTGGTTTTAATACTTTTCTTCAGTAAAGGGCTGTAGTTGTTCTTCAGGCTGCTCATTATATCCTAATGAAGTGATAACTGAGGAGTGTGGAGCCATATGTGTGTGTGTGTCTCACACCTCCACCAGCGTGAGAAGTCGAGTCAAAGGTGTGTGTGTGTGTGTGTGTGTGTGTGTGTTGACGCGTCAGTGATTCCTCAGCTGTTGACTGGCTGATTCCTGTTGGTGGAGATGAAAGAGCAGCTTCCTGCAGCAGGACAGTAAACCTCCTGCAGCCCAGAGCTGCTGCTCCTGTTGTTTAGTGACCAGAGGATTACAGGATTAAGATTCCTCAACGTTCTCCTCCAAAGTCCAACGCAGCTTTGATTCTCACTCCTTTACTTTTAATTCTATTCAAAGTGTTTATTGTCATGTTCACAGAGTAGAAACAAGTTTCTCTGAACAATGAGATTCTTACTGTCCACATGAATGCTGTATGAATAAGAATAAAATAGGATTTAAGGTTAAGATAAAATAGGATAAATAACACACGTAACATAGAATATAAATATAAACTATAAGTAGGCAGACGATGTGCAGATATTTATAGTGTAAATGTCAGGAATAAGGTGCATGTTTAACATGTGTACAGGCTGATGTCTGAGGGAAGAAGAGTTTCTACTTTAATGTCTTCTTTTATTTGATAGTGGCAGCAAATTGATTTAAATACTTTTAGACAATAGAGCTGCAACCATTAATCAATTCATTAATTTTCAACTATCATTTCATCAACCAAACAACTAATAGATTAATCATTTCAGTAACTAATAGATCATTCATGCTTTGATGCTGTATTAACAAGTCACTTATTCAATAAACTAGTCTAGAGCTGCAATTTAGGACTATTCTGATATTCATAGTTAATATATTGATTATTGAAATGATTAATCAATTAGTAGTTTGGTTCATAAAATGTTGTAAAATGTGGATCAGTGTTTCATCAAATATGAAGATTCAACCTAAAATGTCTTTTTTTGTCCAAAGATCATCAGTTTATTATTATAGAGACTAAAGAAACCAGGAAATAATCAGAGAAGAGAAGCTGGAACCAGAGAATTTACACATTTACTAATTAAAAATGACTCAAATCAATTAATCAATTATCAAAATAGTTGGTAATTGATGTAATAGTTGTCAACTAATTGAATAATTGACTTGCAGCTCTACAGAATCTCCATGTTTTCACCTTCAGATATTTTTCTTTTTCCTCTTATTTATCCATTTCTCATTCTGCCTCATGTAAACCTGTTATTATATATATTAAATACCAGGAGGAATCATCTTCATATGCATAAACACACTCCCAACATCTCCCTGTGTAACTCTGTGAACACAACAGCAATATGATATGATATGATTTAAATCTCTGAGCCGCGTAACAAAGCCTGAAGGAAATGAAATGATTTCCTCCAGATGCTTCAGTGTTATAGGAGACGCAGGGAGAGCAGCAGGAAGTGGGTCAGAGCTGCATCTCACATCAATCTGCTGCCACAAACAAATACTCAGCATTTCATTTAAAGTACATTATTAAACCTTACATTACCCTGGTGCTATTGAATACGCTGTTAAAGGGCCAGTACAAGGCAGAACATCACAGACTGTGTGTTTAACCTGATAGAATCCTAAACCTCCTGATCCAGGTTCAGTTTTATTCATATTATATGTTATATTATATTCCAGATTATCATTTAAAGCAGGAAAACTAAATAACAGGCCTGTAAGTGGTTATGGTCAGTGTGATTTCTATCATTTTATGGACAAATAATTATTCTTTGAACTCGTATCTTATTAGATAGTTTAATTATAATTATATAAATATTTTCCTGATTTGGGTCAGTTTCGTCTTGTTTTAAGTTTTAAATTAAGTATTTTTATCTGCAGTAAAACACATTTGTATTATTTTTGTTACTATTGTAACTATTGTCTCTATAACAGCAACAGAAATAGATTCTGACTCTTCTGTAGTCACCTCACATGTTGTAGATTTATTTTAATTCCAGGTTTATAACAGTCACATTTATACAAAGTCAACATTTGTGCTTGATATTCCACATTTATAAAAGGAAACCTGAAAAATAAGACCAGGTCTTAAGTGGTTAAATCTCTTCTTTCACCGGATTTAATCCATTTTTCCTTTGACCTTTGACCTTCGCTCTCTGGCTGAAATATGAAGCCTTCCTCTGTAAAATTAGACGTGACTCGGTTTTACATAAAAAGTTGGAATTCAGAGATAAATTCTCCACTTCTAAGGTTGTAGATGTTTTCCTTGAGATTAAATTGACCAAAATCCAGATAAATAACCTGCAATAACAACAAAGATCTGTCACTGAACCAGATAATTCCAGATAATTCTACTCAGTATGAGCCTCATTATACTGAAAACAAGAGACTTCAGCTGATAACAGCCTGAGCTCTCTTTAGATTGGTCAGTGATTGATGAGGCGGTTCGATCAGCTGATTGATTAGATCAGTGATGTGAATGAACTCACTGCTCCAGCTAAAAAACACACAAACGTCGTTTCAACTTTCTAAAACCAACTAAAAGGCGTCCGTGTGGAAGGAATCTGTCCTCTGAGAACGCCGCGTGTTGATTGGCTGAGCCCCGGTTCCACCTCCACCAGACCCCAGGACTATATAAGCTGCAGCAGAGCCTCTCAGGGGTCAGAGGAATGTGATTGTCAAACAAAAAAAAAAAAAAAAAAGAAAGAAAAGGCAGCAGAGCTGCAGCACGTCTCACACACAGCTCACATGCAGCCAAACCCACTCTGTCAGACTGAAGCTGCAGGCCATGCTGCACACCAGGGCCGATTTCTATGAGAAATACCTGGAGAGGTAAGAGCCAGGGTGTGTGTGTGTGTGTGTGTGTGTGTGTGTGTGTGTGACCTCTTCATGGATCTGATGTGACGGCTGTAGAGAGGGTAGAAGTTTCCTCAGAGGATCAGTGTTAACTCATCACTGGAGGCTGCTCCTTTTTCTTATTATACGCAGCCTGGATTTCAGGAACAGGACGAGTCATGTGGTGTGTGTGTGGCTGAGGTGAGTTAGATCAGAAATAGACCTCCGCTGTGATGGAGCTCTATTTATGGAGCAAATTTAGGACAATTCCCTTTTTCATTGTTCTTCTAGGAATATTGCAGAGTGACTTTGGTTTCCTCATGAGGTGTTTTATGGATCTGCAGCAGAGACACGATGAGCTACGGAGGCCCGGAGCAGCCAAGAGGACGTTATTATCTCCACATCACAAATCAATCACTTACTGTCTTTTCAAAATAAAACCGTTAGCGAAATCTTTATTCTCAATAAAAGGAGATTCCACAAGTTCTATTCACATAAGAACTGAATTAAAAATACTAAACATATATTTTGGCTGTAGATTTATGATTCTGTTGTAGAACTTAATGATAGTGGATTAATCTATTGATTATCAAATTAGTGATTAATGTAGTAGTTATGAACTGTTTTCTATGTTTATTATGGTTTAAGCCTGTCAACTAAAGCAATTCTTAAATAAACTAATGGTTGTTCAACCAACTATTTTATAACTAGTAAGTAACTGTACAAATGTGAGTTTTCTACATCAATTTTAAAGAAGCACCTCTTTGAAACTAGAAGAATTGTCCAGGATATACACATGAAAAAATGCATTAATATTGATTATGAGGAATCAGTTCTAATATGTTTTATAGATTATTTCACTCAGACAAACCTGAACATCAGTTTTAAATCAATAATAACTATTGTGTTAACCTTTAATGCTGCATAACTTCATTTGTGTGAAGTTGTTATACAGCTTTTATGTCATTTACCATGAACACAGAGGTGTTTTATTTTGAAAAGACACTTACAAGTATAAATTAATGAGGTCCTTATCTCTAAATAATTAATTAATGAGGCATAAAGTGAAACTTGTCCACTCAAGGCTTCCGTATGTTTTTCCTCCTCCTTGTAAATGTAGTTCTGGATGTTTTGGCTACAGAGAAAAGTACAGAACAAACTGACAGTTTGTTCCTGCACGTCGTCGTTGGCCTGGTCCCAACACGTATGAATGTTGTTGTGTTGGTGGTAACAGACGCTCGGCGGTGACCTGCTGCACACACACACGCCGCCGTGCTGCGTGTGTGTCATGCTGCCGTGTGTAAATACAGGCAAGGGAGTGAAAACATGCCTGAACATTGCTGGGCTCTGTTTCTCTGTGTTAAACCAACATCTCACAGGTCGTTTTCAGGAGGCTGCAGCAGCAGCAGCAGCAGCTGAAGTGGGCCAGTGTATTTTGGTGTTTGCGTGGTACATTGTGATCTGCAGCTTGTCCGTCCGTCTGTCTGCAGCCCCCCCATGTGATCCCAGAACCTTTCCCTGCTGGGAGTGCGGCCTACTTTTCAGAACACCAGGAATAGCCAGCAGGGTGCTGCTATTAGTGTCTAATGTGAGCCAAGCAGAGAGGGAATAAAGAAACCTGCAGATAATTGTGGAGTTAAAGAGCTGCTCATGAAGACATAAAGACGAGTGTGTCCAGGGTCAGGTGATGTGGACACAGAAACATCAGATCCTGATGTGATAACGTCTCTACGCTTGTTTCAGAGCTCAGCGTTTTCTCATGAAAAGGCTCAGCTGCACAGTTTTTCATGCATAATCCTACGATCGTCAACAACATGAGGTGCTGATGTTGCACATTGCTGAGGTGGATGCTATGGGCTCTGCTCTGCAACGATTAGTCAATAATCAATTAATAGCTAACAATTTGGATAATCAATTAATGGATTTGAGTTATTTTAGGAAAATACCAAAAAAATACCAAATGAAATGTATTAGATCTGGAGTCAAATCTTTAGAGCTGCAACAATTAGTCACTTAATTAGTTTCCAACTATCACATCAATCTCCAACTATTTTGATAATTGATTAATTGATTTGAGTCATTTTTAAGAAGAAAATGTGTAAATTCTCTGGTTCCAGCTTCTCTTCTCTGATTATTTCCTGGTTTCTTTAGTCTCTATAATAATAAACTGATGATCTTTGACATTTTAGGTTGAATCTTCAGCTTTGATGAAACACTGATCCACATTTACACCATTGAATGAACCAAACTATTAATCCATTAACCATTTCAGTGGTCATGTCGGTGTCTAGTTAAGTTAGACAAAAAAACACTTGGTTAGGTTCAGAGAAAGATAACAGTGGGTTAAAATGGAATAAAAATGTCTGGTTATGGTCTGGAAATCTGCTGTTACTCTGGAAATGTTTGCATCAACACTCCACCTCCACAGCAACATCTTAAACATCTAAAACATCCACAGACATCATCGGTCTCATTAATGGGACATATATGATGGTAAAATTCCTCCAGAATAAAAGCGTTGGAGCCGCAGATTAAATGAAGAAGCTGCAGAAAACGTTTCAGTCGTTAGCGTCAGATCTGGATTTTAGTGAAATGAAAAACCAGAGGATGACGTCACCTCAAGCCGGGTCCAAACTTTTAGGAGAAACCGCTTCGCAGCAGCCTGGAAACAGCCCAGCGTGTAATAATGAGAGAGGCCACATGGTGGCAGAGTAGAAACACACATTCCCCTCAGCCATAACGTCACTTCATCCCAGTATAAAACCACCCGTCATTAAACGCTTTCCAGTGGTTCCTCCAGCTTCCTCCTCACATGTGCTGCACACTGGCTCTTTCTTTAGCTCTAATTGCCTCCAGCACAGACCTAAAAATAGAAGGATGTTAGGAGTTATTTAACAGCCAGGGAGTTTTATTTGAGTAATAATGTCCATCAGATTGACTGGGATCCTGCCTTAAAGCGGCCTGTTGTTTCCATGAAAGAGAAGCTGGATCCTG
>CM060484.1:31061941-31114441 GCA_030544235.1 Lepturacanthus savala
CATTCTCTCTGCTGGACGCCAGCTTCCTCTCATCAGGAACTAGCCGCAACTTTAAAAAGCTGCAAGTCACACAATCAGATCCTGGAAAAACAGAAGCGTCTTTGAGGGTGATCTGAATCTGAACCTGAACCTGAACCTGTCAGAGCAGCCTGGACGCTGTGAAACGAGTTTCACCACGACAGCGAATCTGATGTTTCTGCTCACATGTGACTCAGATCTGATCTGATTAATTCTGATTCGGCCACTTAAATGATTCTAAATCAGACTCACATCAGAGTTTTTGGAATGTGCAAATGCATCTGAGTCACATGTCAATCAAAAGGTTTCGGTCAGCTAAAAAAAAAGGAAAAAAATGCATCTTTATTCAGTAGAATTCAGTGTATTTGTTGCAGGATCCCTGTCAAGATACGCTTAATATAAAAAAAATTAAGTTGAAAAATTTGGCCAGAAATCCACACAAATTCTGTTCAGACTGTTTTGGAGCTCATGATGATTCTGATTAAATGGTTTAAATGTGGATCAGTTTCATCAACGATTCAACCTAAAATGTCTTTTTTTGTCCAAAGATCATCAGTTTATTATTATAGAGACTAAAGAAACCAGGAAATAACCAGAGAAGAGAAGCTGGAACCAGAGAATTTGGACATTTTCTTCATAGAAATGACTCCTGATGTCTGAGAGGTTCAGCTTCATAAACTGATGTGAGCAGCGAGTCTCTGGATTCCTGCTGCAGCCTCCGTCTCTGCTGTGGAATCGAGGCAAAACGCACAAAAGAATAATCTTTAAAAAGAGAAAAATGACTCAAATCCAGTAATCAATTGCCAAAATATTTGGTGATTAATGTGATAGTTGGCAAATAATCAATTAATTGACTCATTCTCACTGGAAACAGATGTATGCCACATTAAAAAAAAATTAACGTGAACAGACAGACAAGAGAACATAAAGGTTGCTATGGTTACGGTGATGCATCTCACTTCTTCTGATCTGAGAAGAGTAAAACAATAAATGATGCGTTGAGTGGATTCAGAGAAATGAACTGATGGCTGTGTCTGCAGCCTGATGCTGTTCAGTCTGATGCTGTTCAGTCTGACGCTGTTCAGTCTGACGCTGTTCAGTCTGATGCTGTTCAGCCTGATGCTGTTCAGTCTGATACTGTTCAGTCTGATGCTGTTCAGCCTGATGCTGTTCAGCCTGATGCTGTTCAGTCTGATGCTGTTCAGTCTGATGCTGTTCAGTCTGATGCTGTTCAGCCTGATACTGTTCAGTCTGACGCTGTTCAGTCTGACACTGTTCAGTCTGACGCTGTTCAGTCTGATGCTGTTCAGTCTGATGCTGTTCAGTCTGATGCTGTTCAGTCTGACACTGTTCAGTCTGACGCTGTTCAGTCTGATGCTGTTCAGTCTGATGCTGTTCAGTCTGATGCTGTTCAGTCTGACACTGTTCAGTCTGACGCTGTTCAGTCTGACGCTGTTCAGTCTGATGCTGTTCAGTCTGATGCTGTTCAGCCTGATACTGTTCAGTCTGATGCTGTTCAGTCTGATGCTGTTCAGTCTGATGCTGTTCAGTCTGATGCTGTTCAGCCTGATACTGTTCAGCCTGATACTGTTCAGCCTGATGCTGTTCAGTCTGATGCTGTTCAGCCTGATGCTGTTCAGTCTGATGCTGTTCAGTCTGATACTGTTCAGTCTGATACTGTTCAGTCTGATACTGTTCAGTCTGATGCTGTTCAGTCTGATACTGTTCAGTCTGATACTGTTCAGTCTGATACTGTTCAGTCTGATGCTGTTCAGCCTGATGCTGTTCAGTCTGATACTGTTCAGTCTGATACTGTTCAGTCTGATGCTGTTCAGTCTGACGCTGTTCAGTCTGATACTGTTCAGTCTGATGCTGTTCAGTCTGACGCTGTTCAGTCTGATACTGTTCAGTCTGATGCTGTTCAGCCTGATACTGTTCAGCCTGATACTGTTCAGCCTGATACTGTTCAGTCTGATGCTGTTCAGTCTGACGCTGTTCAGTCTGATGCTGTTCAGTCTGATTCTGTTCAGTCTGATGCTGTTCAGCCTGATGCTGTTCAGTCTGATGCTGTTCAGTCTGATGCTGTTCAGTCTGATGCTGTTCAGTCTGATGCTGTTCAGTCTGACGCTGTTCAGCCTGAAGCTGTTCAGCCTGATGCTGTTCAGTCTGATGCTGTTCAGTCTGACGCTGTTCAGCCTGAAGCTGTTCAGCCTGATGCTGTTCAGTCTGATGCTGTTCAGCCTGATGCTGTTCAGCCTGATGCTGTTCAGCCTGATGCTGTTCAGTCTGATGCTGTTCAGCCTGATGCTGTTCAGTCTGATGCTGTTCAGTCTGACGTCTCCTGACCTCACTGAGCAGTCAAGAAGCTCTTTGTGATGTCACACCAGAGCCGTCGAGGAGCTGAATCTGCGTGCGGCGTCACGGCCGTTCTAATGTCACACTTTACCCTGACCACATGACCAAAAAAAAAAATGCCGTCACGCTGCTATTTCAGGCTGTGGAGCTGCAGTCAGAGTTTGGCTGTGAGGTTGCCATGGCGCTGCAGTCAACTCTCCTGTTGTTTATTCTATCCTCACCTCCTCCTCCTCCTCCTCTCTCCTCAGATGGTCTGGCAGCCTTCAGAGCTTTCCTCCGCACCGAGTTCAGCGAGGAGAATCTGGAATTCTGGCTCGCATGCGAGGAATACAAGAAGATCAAGTCTCAGTCCAAGATGGCCTCGAAAGCCAAGAAAGTCTTTGCGGAATACATCGCTATCCAGTCCTGTAAAGAGGTGAGTTAGAGGCGAGCAGCAGGAAAAGCTTTCCATCCTCAACAAATCCAGCAGATCAGCTGCACTCACACATCCACTAAAGCTGCAGCAGCTTCTCTTAACTCTATCCCACTGCTGCTAAAGTTTCCACGCAGTTTTTTATTTTATTTTTTTTATTTCACCAGGTAATAAACCCAATAAACCCAGAAACACCTTGATGTTGAAGTTCAATATACGGTTAACGTTTAAAACATAAGTGCAGTTGTAATCAAAATAGGATGTTTAAAAAAAGCAGGTGACAGGTGACAACAAACATTTAACTCAACTGAGCCTCATTGTTGATCATTAATGACTAAATAAAAACCAGGAAGTTGTTTTCATTCTGGTCTAATCTGGTCTATTCTGGTTCTTTTCATATTTAATGAAGCTTCAGTTCTGCTGTTAGAAGCTTTATCTAAGTAAATATCAGCTTCAGGTTCAAAGTTCTTGTTTCATGTTGTTGACTCTAGAGTCAAAGGTTTGTCCAGAGGAAGTTTGTCTTTTTATCTCCAGCAAAATACTCAACATCCAAAACAATCTGTTTTCTCCACTAACAACTCTCTGGATGTGGATTTTAAACTTTTCTTTTCACCAGTCTGAGCGAAAACATGTTTAGAAGCAAAAGCTCTTTGTCTTGTATGAACGTTATATATGAACATTTGACTCACCTGCTGGCTCCGCCCCCTCAGGTGAACCTGGACTCATACACCAGAGACCACACCAAGGACAACCTGCAGAATGTGACACGCTCCTGCTTCGACCTGGCCCAGCGGCGGATATACGGGTTGATGGAGAAGGACTCGTACCCCCGCTTCCTCCGATCAGAACTCTACCTGGACCTGATCAACCAGAAAAAGTCCAGCTCCACCTCCACCTCGTCCTCGTCATAAAAGACGAAGGACAAACCCGAGGAATCAGAGAGAGAGAGAAGGGGCAGACTTGAATAAGTAGAGTGAGTGGTGGGATGTGATGTTTGCCTTTTAATTATTTTTGTATGTGTGTCCACTCTGTTTTTGTTGTTGTGGTGATGTGAGGACGTGAAGCTGCAGAGGAGGAGTCCACAGCTTCAGCAGCCGACGCTGGTCGCATCACTGTCGCTTTTCCTCTTTTGTCGGAAAAAAAAAAGACAAACGTTTGTGATTTAGGTTTTTGTCCAGTTGTACTGGAGAAACGGAGGGTTGAGAAAACCCTGCAGACACGAAGACAGTCCGGTACTGTTTTGTCACTTGTTCCTTTTGATTTTCTCCTAAAAGTCCCCACATGTAAACCTCCTCCTCCTCCTCCAACCATCTGTGAAGCCACTTCAGAGCTGTCGGTACGGCACAGAGTCCTCTTACTTCTTCCTGTTTCCTTCATCAGGCTCCAAACTCTGAAAAAGCGATGATGTCTGAATGAAAGCTATCTGTTGTTTCTCTGCTACAAGCTGCATCCTCTCACAGCGCCGATAGATTCGCCTCAATAACGGCCGAGTGGAGCCGGGACGAATCCCCCAACGTGTCACTCTCACATTTTAAAGACATTCAACGCCAGAGATGGAAAAAACAAACCTTCCTGTCTCCAAAGACTGTTTACAACAAGGAGCGAAAAGTCAAACAGAAGAAGAAGAAATGTTCCGACATTTGACTCACGTTGTAGCTCGTTCTGGACTAAACCACGAGCTGCACCGCCACTAATACACCACTCTATATATATCACTATATATACAGCATTAACAACTAAAGGCTTCTCCTGTTTCTGTGTTAGGTCCTATTTGCACAGAAAAGCCCCAATAATAATAATAATAAATATACAGAAATAAATTAAAAAAAATAAAAGGTTGGGAATGAAAAGGGACAGAAATCATGTTTAAATAAACTGGACTTTTATGTGCAACAAGGAAATAACACAGAGATAAATAAAGGTGAAGTAATTATGAATATTAATTAGTGGTGGGGCAGCGTGATTGGTCCGTGTGGAGGAAGTGTTCTCAGGACATCGTTCTATCACCGTTCAGCTCCTTTATCTCCTCAACTCGTTCCATTTCTCTACATTCTGTGTGTTTTAAGCTGAACTCTGAGTTCTCTGAGCTGTAGAAGTCACTCGTCTCATAGTCAGAGGGACACGAGGCTTCATGTTAATGTGTAAATTTCACCTATTTATTTAGATTAAGTGGCTGGATGCTTCTCCTTCACCTGCTCCAAACACTCCGCTCTCACCCTCCTCTGAACCACCAACAGGTCCAGTGCTGTCCTGAATTTAAGTGCAATATTTTTTTTATTTTTTATGTTATTTTATTATTATTATTATTATTTTGGTTTTGTTCATTTATTTGAATAATTTAGAATTTTTATGGGGAGGACGAATGGCTTGAGCTCTGTATTAACTTTATTTGTTAAGAGAGAAAACACAAACTTTTAGAGCTATAAGTTTAAAAAAAAAACTTTCAAGAACCATTAAAGTAGTTTAATGAATTTTAAGCATTCTAACTGTGTGTTTTAACCCCCAGAAGCAGGCAGCTGGGGGTGGTATGGTTGTAAATATAATTCTTTAAGAAAACTATGTGATAACACATTAAAAACAAATAAAAAAGAAAAAAACAAGGATAAGTGTGTGCTGGTGTAGAACGTGGAGCCAGCTGTATCTATGTAAATATGAGAGACTCAAACTATAAGGTGACATGTACATGTACAATCTGCTCTTCTCCCTGGTCATACACTGCTTGTAAGGAGTTTTCTGAAATGCATTTTATCATTTTCACTGTTTACAAATTCAAAATGCATCTCCTCTGATAGCAAGTGAAAAACAGTAGAGAACATTTGGTGTCATTGCTAATGATAAATAAACCAACAACTGATGAAGTATCACTGTGTCTCTGTTTTATTATAATGAACATTAACATGTTGATTCCTTCTCTTTATATTGACTTAAAAGGGAATTTTCTAAAATGTTAAACTACTCCTTTAAAACATGAAGCAACTTTAAATTTATGTCAGTTCTGAGTCAGTATCAAATGTTTTACATCATCTTACACCTCGATACTGTATTTGACATTTTTCTGAAAACGCCCAGCTGAGTTTTATTGAAGAACTCCAAAGTCAACCACAGGAAATGACTTTTATATTTATGTGTTTTGGAGCTTCATGTGAAGTTTTGGTGTAAATACAACTTTTCCTCAGTGAGTCACAGATGTTAATTTATGTTATTTTGGGCGTTTTTTAAAATTCATTCCGGTGCCATCATCATATTTCTTAGGTATTTTATTTACTTGCATTGATTCCTGAATCTGCTTTAGCTTCTTTTAGTTTTAGTCATCGTTGGTAATGAAATCTGAAACACTAAAAGCCTTTTTAAACCAGAATGATGATGAATTTGTAAGTTTTAGACATGTTTAAACATGTTAAAAGTAGGTGATTTTCTGGTGTTTTTCCTGTTCATCAGTAACCAGTAATAAGCAGTAAATCACAGTTTAAAATGCTTCAGGTAACAGGTGTGTTGTCTTTTGACCCGGCAGCGAATGACAGTTGTTCCCTTTCACTCTGAAAAACCAAAGCCAGATGTTAACAGGTGTTAGTGGTTTTATTTCCAGCTTTAAAGGGTCGTGATGTGACCGACAGCCATGAAACATGAGACGATTCTACAGGTTTAAACACAGGTGGACGAAGTCCTCACTTTACTGCAGGAAAAGTAGAAGTTTATTATAATAATTAATAATTAAATATGTCAGAGTGTTTTAATGTTTTAGTTTATCAATGTGGATCCAATGTCTGATACTTTCTTTAAAAAACAAAGATAAATGAAGTGAACGTTAAGTAGCAGCAGTTTTCTAAGGTAATACAATAAAATAAATAAATGAACCTGCTTCATATTGCTTTATAGTTTTGGTTTCACTTGAAAATAAATTTACATCATTTCGCTCATTTGCAACAAATGTGCTGTGAAGAAATAAATGACATTTCTTTACAGAAACGTGTTTCCAGACTCGAGTGGAGGCCGAACATCAAACCTGATCCTGACCTCAGCCGTGGGGTCGTTGGAGGATTAGAGGAAACAGGCTTCTGAGGGTTTGTGAGTGTTTTACTGTGTTTGGGGGTTGATCAGTCTGAAGTTTCAGCTGAAGACACTAACGCCTCTAATCTTCTTTACCAGCTGCCATCTGTTTCGACAGACATGTTTTTTTTTTTATTCCCTAAAAGGAATTGTCATTGACCTCTATCGCCTCTGTGGCATGTTTCCTCTCTCTCTCCTCTGTTGATCGTCTCTTTGTCTGCACAAACCCACGCTTCTTCTTTTTTCTTTTAAAGCTCATCTTTTTATGCTGGACTATAGAGGTCCTGATCCTGCTGCTGCTCCTGAACCGGACTCCTTCACTAAAACCTTTTGTCCCAAGTTTCCTTCCTCTGAGTCATCTATAGAATCTGGATCCAGTGTCATTGTTTTGTATTTCATCCGTCACGTGAGCCGCAAAAAAAAAAAAAAAAAAAGAAAAAAAGAAACGGCAGCTCGCATTTCCTGTTCAGATCTCTGACATCCTGCTATTCCAAATGCGGCCTGGAAGTGGCTTATCTCACATTCTTGTCAAGTGACAATTTGTCCTCAGGATATGAATCAACAATGAGTCTATAATCTTCATTTACAGCAGTTTTTTCTATGTTACGCAACATTGTACAAAATGAGTGCCTGTTCAGAGGTGAGCTGATCACTCCGGCCTGGTCAAAACTCTTGCTTCTTGAGAACTGCTCATCTGATCCACTTCACATTCGACACTGCTCGCCTTCACGTCCTCACCAATACACCAACCAGGTCTGAAGTGGATCAGATGAAAAGTTCTCAAGATACGAGAAGGACAGACATACAGAAAACAGACAGATTCCTTCCTTTCTAGAAATGATGCTGCCACAGCGCCACCTATTGGCCCGGTGGCACCAAACTTGTCCTGGTCACTGTGACATCACATCTACACATGTTCACCAAATATGCTTCCAATAGCACAAAGTGTTCCAGAGATATGACAGTTTTTATTAGTAATAAAAGCCCCGCCCACAGAATTGGAGCAAATTTGAGGGTTTATGGAAAAATTATATGAAATTAAAAATGGTGGGAAATTTAGAAGTTAAATGGAAATATGATCTGGATCATTTTGAGAGTTACGGTTCAAAAGTTAGAGGGTAAAATATAAAATTGTTATAGTGCATTTTACATTTTTATACATGTTTGAAAAAGCTCCATGGACCCACTAAAGAAATAAAATAAAATAAACTCAAACCTCATATTAAATATAAATGTGTGATTTACCTGCTGCAGCTCAGGTGTGCTGACTCCGCCCCCTCAGCAGCAGATAAAGAGTCTTAATGTGAACCAGGTCTGGGGAGTTCGGCTCTTTTTTCCATAAAGGTTCATAGATGTGAATATGTTTGTGATTAATAAATGTCCTATGAATACTGGCCCATGTTTCAAACATCCACACTGCCCCTATTTACAGACTGAGCCTTAAACATGTCAGGACGTCTGTGAAGTTGTGATGTCACAACTATACAGAGGTTGATGAATACTATGAACTATACAAAGGTACAATATGTAAATTATTTAGATTAAAATGTTGACAGTTGATTGAACCTGGTGAATGTTGTGTACGTTCATTATTAAAGTTCTGATTCACTGATCTGATTCCTTCTCTAATGTTTGATTTTTGGTGAAATATTGGATCATTAGATGATTTATTGAAGTGAATCCTGTAGAAGTCAGTCAGTCAGTCATTTTCTATACCTGCTTATTCCTCATTAGGGTCGCAGGGGTCTGCTGGAGCCAATCCCAGCGCGTTACGGTGAGAGGCAGGGATACACCCCAGATGGTCGCCAGCCAATCGTGGGGCACACACACCATTCACTCACACACTCACACCTATGGGTAATTTAGAGTCTCCAATTAACCTCAGCATGTTTTTGGACTGTGGGAGGAAGCTGGAGAACCTGGTGAAAACCCACCAGACACGGGGAGAACATGAACCTCCACACAGAAAGGTCCCAGACCCAGGACCAAGGAGGTCTTGAACCTGCGACCTTCTTGCTGTGAGGCAACAGCGCTAACCCCTGCACCACCGTGTCGCCCCTCCTGTAGAAGTTCAGAGGTTAAATGTGTTTTAGTCGTAGCTGTTAATGTGAAATGTTTCTGCTGTTTAGAAGACGACAAACACTCAAAGGTTCAAACCTCTGGTTCCATCTTTAACATGTTGGATTTTAAAGTTTCTGATATTATCACTGAGTCTAATCTGCATCTGAAGGAAGGAGGAGGAGGAAGTAGCAGCACATTGGTGTATTTTAAAGTCCAGTCTCTGCATCACTGGACCATAGAGACATGTTTAAATCCTAATGATCAACGTTGAAGTCCTGTTATTGATCCATGAGTAGAACCATCCAGATGTGTCCAGATGTGTCCTGGTTGTGTATCACTGCATTTACAGTGTGACTCTACGTTGTTGAGTAGGACTCATATTACTCAGGAAATGTTCAATTAACTCATCAATATGATAATGAAGCTGCTTTGATGTGAAAAACATGTTTTATGATCATTTTAAATCACAACTGATGTTTTTGGTTATTGATTCTATTTCTCATTGATCAATAATCAATAAACAGACACTTGACTGAAGCAGATTTGTTCACTAACATGTTAAGATGTTAAAAACTAGAGAAAATATCCCTTTAAGATCCATTTAGAACAGATAAAAATGAGATTAATTAGTGATTATTGATCATCTATAACTGATATTATACATTAATAGTGATTATTGATCATCTATAACTGATATTATACATTAATAGTGATTATTGATCATCTATAACTGATATTATACGTTAATAGTGATTATTGATCATCTATAACTGATATTATACGTTAATAGTGATTATTGATCATCTATAACTGATATTATACGTTAATAGTGATTATTGATCATCTATAACTGATATTATACATTAATAGTGATTATTGATCATCTATAACTGATATTATACATTAATAATGATTATTGATCATCTATAACTGATATTATACATTAATAGTGATTATTGATAATCTATAACTGATATTATACATTAATAGTGATTATTGATATTGATATATAGATGATATTATACATTAATAGTGATTATTGATAGTCTGTAACACATCTCACCAGATTTCTGCTGGTCATACAGACTATAGACATAGATTTTCTCATTTTTCTCAGACCCCTGGGAGCAGAGTTCTTGCTCTAACCTGAAATGTTAGAAGTAGGTCAGAGATGTTGAAACTCTTCTGGACTCGCTGCTGTTTGAACCTGATTTTCCTGGATCAGAATTGAAAGTTTATTTTTCTGCCAGTGAGAATTTACACAAACATCCAAGAATGTGAACGGTTGTAAAAATGCTTCTCAAATAGACACGAAGCTATGTTATAATTATTATTAGACATTCCAGCCTCACATAAGTATAAATAAAGCAGCTGTTAAATGGTATATTTGATGAACTCAGAGGACCTGAATGATGCCGAATCACTGCAGCTGCCCCTCTCGTCTCTTTAGCTTTAATTCATCTGCAGAATTCTCAGATCAGTGGATGTTTTTTATAAGGAATCATCCTGGTCTCCAGCTGCTGATCAGAGGAGCTGAATCTGTCTGTCTGCTGTATTTGCTGCATGGAAACAATCGTTAAAGATAAATAAAGAGCTGTGTCCTGTGTGTGTGTCACACATCAACAGCTGCTCAGCTGTCCAGCTTCAGCATTGACTGTGAATCTCATTTTTTATTATTATTTTTCACCACTGCTGCAAAGTTTGAGCAAACTTTGTTTTCAACGGCTGATATAGCTGTTAATATTGATCCAGTCATATACATTCATGTAAATTAATCCATGTTCATTTACATATTAATTATCTTAGGCCATAGAGCTGCAATAGTTTGTTGATTAATCAATCAGATGCCACCTATCACCTTAATTCTGCAACTATTTTGCTAATTGATTAATCAATTAGAGTCATTTATTCAGTAGTAAATGTGTAAATTCTCTGGTTCCAGCTTCTCTTCTCTGATTATTTCCTGGTTTCTTTAGTCTCTATAATAATAAACTGATGATCTTTGGACAAAAAAAGACATTTTAGGTTGAATCTTCATCTTTGATGAAACACTGATCCACATTTAAACCATTTAATGAACCAGACAACTAATAGATGAGTGGTTTTAATAATCTACACTTTAATCCACTATCAGAATAGTCATTAGTTTCACAACTATTACACCTAAAAACAAAACCTGTTTTCCTGTTATACCTGTGGGCACTTTATGAAATTATGGAGCGTGGAATCGTTGTTGCCATGGTTACGAGTTATTGTTCATTTATTAACTATGTGTTTTGCTTTCAAACGTCATCGACAAACATGTCATGACATCAGACGCCACTTCATCCTCGTTTCTAGTCCATTTTAGAGATGCACCTACATTTAACCTCAGCACCCTTAAAATATGATGTTTAATATGATATTTAACAAGATAGAAAAGTGTTTAAACCATAGTTGAAACCAAATATTTAACAGCAACAATACAGAACCACTTTTATTAGCTCGGAAACATTACAGGAACCATTAAAACCATTAAAACTGTTACCACCATCTGTTTGAATGGGAATAAGAGAGAACAGAGAGATTTTATTAGTAGTATTTTCATATTTAAGTAATGTTTCATGTAGTTGGATATAATCTATTTTGTATGATTGTGAGTTCAAAGATGAAGAGATAAAAAAGATGGAGGAGGAGAGAAGATCAGGAAGAACCAGGTTCAGCAGCTGTTAATATGTTAATGTTAATATAATTTTATATATAATAAGTTATGTGTTCTCCCCACGTTAAATGTTTTCCAGAAGCACATGTCTACAACATGTATCATGTATGTTGAGGAGCTGCGGTAGAAATTAGGATTAAGATGTTTCTTATGATTCTAATTCATTCATCTTTAGCTGTGGATCAGCATTTAAATAACCTCCATCAGTTTTCATGGTTTAATCACAGACTTTACAGAAAAACCTGATGCTTTTCTTTCACAAATGTGTGAATAATATTGGTTAAAATGTAGAAAACAGTGAATTGTATCTCCCCTGGCTCCTCTGATGCTAGAATCTCCTCTGAAACCTGAGTCAAGCGGAGCCAGCATGACGTATGGAAAAAAACTTTAATTGTCCCGGTGGTGAGTGGGGGAGCCTCCACAATACCAGTAATGGAACTGCTTCACTTCAATGCAATGCAACTGTAATTAAAGTTATTAATTCCACCTGTGCTTCTCCCGCTTTGACAAGTCAAAATGTGTGGAAAGTTTCTATAGGCTCCAGGCTGCTACAGGCCCGAGCTGCACTAATTATCCCAATTATCCTCCACAGCTCAGATGAAAGAACATGTGTTTCAGCAGAAATCCAGAGAGGTGGAAACCACGGCTTCATTTTCAGGTGGAGGTTTCTTCACCACGCGTCGGTCAGTTATTGTTGTTTGCAGGTGTGGGTAAATATTAGCCTCCTGGTCTCGTGGAGTGGCCTCATTGACAAACCGTTACCTGTGTTTGTTCTGCTCGTTCGTTTCATCTTCTGCTGATATCGCCGCCGTCGTCCAGATTCAGGGATTCTCTCGTCTACCTGGACCATCTGTTCACCTTTACAGGTTTGATGCAAGTCAAAATGAGGACCTGAGATAAGGCAGCGCTCAGATTTACATGGCACGCTACCTGCTGCATGCATCAGTTCCATCCAGTTTCATCCAGTTTCATCCTGTTTCATCCTGTTTCATCCTGTTTTCATCTGGTTTTCATCTGGTTTTCATCTGGTTTTCATCTGGTTTTCCATCATGTCATCAGTGATGCTGCTGGACAGAAACCCAGAACCAGTAGAGAGGGGGACTGTTTTTGATGAGTTGGGACGTTCCAGTGCATCACCTGAATCGAAGCATGTGGACATTCTGGGGGTTTAGTCCATCCACAGACAGTGATTGGATGATCAGAGCTAATCATCAGGCTGCACACAGAGCACAAACCAGGATATCAAACAAAGAAAGAAGACAGAACGAGAGGATTAGACTCAATGCATCAATTCAGGTGATAAATAAAACAGTCATCGATATAATCTGATGTGATTGTACCTTAACCAGCAACTATACTAGAAAGACAAAGGTTTTAAGCAACTAATGTGTTTCCAACTACTTCCTGTCACATGACATCATCAACTTCCTGCTGAGAACACGGAGGAGACAACCCCTCCCAGAAAGAGTCATTTTATTTAGATTATGTGACATTTTTATATATATTTCAAGTTTTATAATAAAGCAACAAAATTGTACCTGTGATAAATATGTTTTTGTTTATGGGCAGATTTGTGTGGCAGCTCTAATTACCAGTCATCAATATCATTAATGAGTAGAAAATGTGAAAAAGTTGATATTTAACATGTTAGTGACTCAACTGATGTAATTATATATATGAAAGCTTTGAAAGAAATTTGGGCTTAAATGGGTTAAAGCAGTATTTATGTTTATTTTATGTAATGTTTTGTGCACTAGCATGAACAGTAGTCCACTGACATTAAGCCTGTACAGGACCAGTCATATCCACTTTATTTATAGAATAGATGACGTTTATAGAAGTACATGAGGTTTCTATGTAAATCCTGCTTCGTGTCCTCCTGACTGCATGTTTTAGCCCATTAACTACACCAGTTACAGCAGTAACATGCATACTTTACATTATCTAAAGCCAACTACATCTTTGGTTTCACTTCACTAGAGGACACTTGATCAGTGATTCACACATTCTCTAAACTTTTGCTGTAAACTAATTTTAAACCTGATTAAACCTTGTGTGAATTTAACATTCCTTTCTAGCTGTAAAATAAGCTCTTTGTGTTTGTATTTAATCAGAGTGAATGTGACTCCTTCCTTCCATTCTTACACCATGACCGCTGTGTTACAGATTCAACCACAGCTGGACTGACAGGAAGCAGCTGGACACACACACACACACACACACACACACACACACACACACACACACACGCTCCCTGCATCAAATGCTCATTGAGAGTGATTTGTGTGACATCACAGCTACCTGACAACACGAAAAACCTGTTTAATCTTTATTGAACATCTTATTTTTAGCACTTAACGAGGTGCTAAAAACTCATTGGAGCTAATATGTAAAATATATATATTTATATATTAATATGTAAAAGCTGCTGAAACCTTGAAGGTTGAATGTTTTTTTTTATTTAAAAGCACACAGACAGATATAAAGACTAGAAATAGACAACAATTTAATTTAAACAATTAAAAAAAGACAAACAGACAAATAAACTAAAGAATCAATAATAATAATGAAGAATATGTAGGAATATGTGGTGTTAAGTGTGTAAGAAAACATCACAGGACATATTTTCATTCATAAACATGTAAATTGTCTCCTCCAGGACACTGTTTTCCTTTCAGGAGAAGATTGAAACCTTTTCATCACTCCACAGTTCTCTGGGAAACTGAATTTAATCAACACGGAGCGTCGGTTCATTTTGTGCCGTCCAATCAGAAAATAAATTGACACGAGTGGAAACGTGTTTTTCTTGGCTCTGATTGGTCCACACGCCCACTTTACACCATCTGATGTGTGGCGGCTGTTCCCATTTCACGTCTCATTTCATCTCACGAGGTCCTAGATGTTTAAGACACAGTAATGACGTTATCATCGTTTATAACCTGACACTCTTCATGTCATCGGGCTAAATTACATATTAAAGGAGGAAACTGGTGCGATCGCAACAGAAATTTGACTTCACAGCAACGTGTTATAAAATGAAATTGGTCGGGCATCAACACCTCGCTCTGTCTTCCTCTCTGAGCGTTATTTTTTACTCCTGTCGGGCTCAGATTGTTATCACGAAGCAGACTGATGAGGTAGAAACCACCAGGTCTTGGGAGAGTCTCGTTAGTCTCGTGTTTTTGCAGGAAACCAGAGAGAAAGACGAGTCCCTGATAAACAGGACACATTCTATTTTATATGACCAATCTAAAGTCACCAGTTACACAGATAACACGCGACACAGGAGTCTATTTTTATATGGGATTAAACAGTGATTTAACCCTGCAGCTGCTGCTGCTGAGTTAAGATAACAATCTGAGCCTGACGGGAAAAAAATGTGACCTCAACATTATATTTGTTGTTATAGCATATCACTGTGAAGGAGTTGCTGGTTCTTCTTCAACACTCAACCAAATATTAATATAATATAAAATAATAATGTATAATCCTGTGTCCCTGACGTCTTTAGCAGGTTTGTGGGCTCACGTTTTGAAGCCTCATAGAGAGTGTGGAGCTGGGAGGGAGCTGATCTAGTGGCAGCTGCCTACTGAAAAAACACACATTATTACTCCTTAATTATTATTATAGACCAGCTCCACATAAATTCAGGGATCTGACTCGATCCTCCACTTTCTTTTTCCGCCTCATGCATGAAGTTGCACAGCCTTCACAGACACGTGAAGCCTCAGGGAGATCCACTCTGCAGATTTATTACTCTCCGCTGCCAAGATGGAAACTGTTGAAAACTCCTGTAGTTCATCCAGTGACACCAGTCATCACACTCCTACTGATGGAAGATAAACTTTATACAAGTGAGGCTCAGATTTATCTTCCTGCCTGAATATTTCTCTCCCTGTAAACGGGGATTTTTTATCATTGGTTTTTGCCAGATGCATCTCAGCTGATTGTGTTCCAGAAATAATAATTATTTAGTGTTCTCGTCCACCTTGCAGGTTGCATGAAACAGAATTTCCTGTAACTTGACAGCTCAACATATTTTCAGAGAAACCCTTTGAATGACATTTCACACAAAGTTCTGCACAGTTTTCCATGCATAGTCCTGCCAATGTGCAGTAACACCAGCACCTGTGCATGGTTGCTATGGTGGTTGCTATGGTTAGCATCTTTATGCTAACCATAGCAAGGTTAGCATAAAAGGTTAGCATCTTTATGACTGTAAATTCTGTTTATTATAATTAACCTGTTCCCCCTAGGTCCCTGCTGACAGGGGATTCATTTATACATAATGAATCCTTCTTGTTAAGTTCAGTAGCAGCAGCAATATGTTCATGTAATTCACCAAACGGTCGACAAGAAACTCAGCTACAAGCCTGTCAATCTCTAGATTTCTGCATTTTTGTTATAATATTATCAAAATGTGCCAAAATCATCTCTGCCTGGACACACCTGAACTAAAACATCTCTAAAATGGTCTGGTTCACCTTGTAATTCTGACATTTTATGCAAAGACTTTACTTTACTGCTCCATAGGTGAATTGGGCTACTGACCCATGATTTTCAGGCGGTTGTCAACCTACATAGATGTTTTTTTGGGTGGATCTATTTTTTTTTTTCACTTTATTCTATCTGGATGTACTTCACCACTGAACATTATAAATAGATTCTGTCACTGATACAACTATCTCACAGGTGTTAACTTTATTTAAACCAGGATCCTTCAGTAAACCTGTAGTTGTAGAAATAAACTGCATTAAGTCATTTTATGTGATATAACGACTTCACAGTAAAACTGTCTGGTAAATGTTGAACAGTCCTCTCCTCATGTTAATATTAACACAGCTGATACCAATGTAGACACTGGTGCATTTAGTCAATTACTGTACTTATCAATACTTTACATATACCTGTATCCACGTGCTGCTACTTTCTCCTCTACATTTATCTGCACCTCCACTTCCTTCAGATAGAGATTTGACTCAGTGATAATATCAGAAACTTTAAAATCCAACTAGAAACCAGAGGTGTGTTGTTGTTGTTGTTGTGTGTCACCTGCTCCACGTCATCAGCTGTCACCTCATCGGAGGGATTTGATTGGCTGAAACTAGTTTCACAGAGTTGATTGTTGCAGCTGTTGAGTTTCATCTTTACATGATGCAGCTTGTCTCAGTTTCATCATGTAAATCAGCATCAGGTCATTGGATGACTGCTGCATAAACTACATATTTACTGTTGGAGGGAATCTAGTCACTGCTGCACAACTGATTTTACTCAAAATCTCTTCTTCTTTAAACTATACGTCACGTATTAAAAACACAGCCGACAGATAAAGCCACATCGGAAACAACGGAAAGCAACAAAAGCTGGAAGCCTGTCTGGTTAGTGTTGAATAGTTGCATAACGGAACGGCACAGAAACGGAAAAAAGGATCAATCACTCAGCTGTGACCCAAACCTGCAGCTCAGTACACCTAATCCATGTGTAAATCTTCTATTGATTAGTTCTGGATGTGTGAGAGGTGTACCTGGGAATGACAACAGGTGTGTGTGTGTGTGTGTGTGTGTGTGTGTGTGTGTGTGTGTGTGTGTGTGTGTGTGTGTGTGTGTGTGTGTGTGTGTGTGTGTGTGTGCATACCTGAATTCTTCCATCTCATGTGCTCTGAAGGAGGAAATTCTTAAACAAAAATAGTAGAGATTTATTGGGCTCTTTAGAACATGGGGGAGTTTAGATGTTACAGCGTCTCCAGAGCAAAATGAAGGTTTTATTGTCACACATGTACTTTTATTATGAAGCATCTTTCTGCTTTCTACATCCTGAGATCTCATTTACTGCGATGTGCGTAAGACTCGTCAGAAAAAAACCTTTAACTGGTCCAGTGACTGTCCATCAAACCTGGTTTTTCACAATAAAGTGTCGTTTGGAAAGTTCCACATGCTGCAGAGAGTCTTAGAAGATTGTCTGCAGGTATGTGTGCACTTTTATTTTTGGAAAGATCTTTCACACTTTTTGATGAATGTGACCCCAGATTATTATATTTTAGTGAAGGCAAGTTTATTTGTGCTGTACATTTCAACAACAAGTTAAGTCAAAGTGCTTTATGAAGACATTAAGAGCATCAAGACACAATTAAAACTGTCATTAAGAGAAGAAACAGGAACAGAATCACTGTGAATCAATAGCAGGTGTCTAATCAGACTTTAAAATGATCACTGGACTCTAACCAGGTCTCTTATTATTTACGATGCAGCAACATGTGAACATCATTCCTCGATAATTTAGAAGATGTGTAAAGTTACTTTACGTGTCAGATGTTTAATAGCTGCTCATTTGGTTAAACTTCTGCTTTTTGTGGCTAAGTAGGCGGAAGTCTCACATACTCTCACATACTATTTTGAAAATCGACTGGTTGATTCATTTCCTGGCTGATTCCTGTCTGGCTCGTTCTGCTCTGTGATTGGTTGATGTGATTTCAGCTATAAACACACCCTGCATGTAGTGTTATGACTAAAGACTGAAATCAGTGTCATATTTGCTGATAATTTTTTTTCATGCATGACTGGTGTTAACCTCATTATCAAATAATTTGGAGAATAATTACTGCAGTAAATTATCTTAGAATGACCAGAGTAGTATTAACACAGGACTTTTACACTGTCCAATCAACATTAAGTTTAAAATGATCATTTATTCCTTCCAGGTTAAGAGCAGCTGATTCACATGAAGCTTTTCTGGCCTTTTTCAGTGTGTTCAGGTTTTATTCTCCTCCTCTTATCCAACCCAATCCTGCTGATTCCAGCTTCCCTTCACTCTGCCTCAGCTTGTCTGTACGGCTTTAAGATAATCCACAGCCACATGGCATAGAGGATGGATGAGTAGTCTGACCTGAGCTGTCAAGTTTAAGAGGTGTCAGGCTCCTGTTGGACCACATAAACAAAGTGGGGTCAACAGGTCATGAATGTTTCCTTAGATCATGAATGTTTCCTCAGATCATGAATGTTTCCTCAGATCATGAATGTTTCCTCAGATCATGAATGTTTCCTCAGATCATGAATGTTTCCTCACGGTGCAGCTGGAAAGTAATGAAACATCTTTATTTGATCTGATATCGACTTCACCTTCTGTGTTTATCCCAAAGCTTCTGCAGCTGAAGAATCTCTGTGTATCTGAGGATCAAAATGACAAAAGAAACAGCAAAGACAGACGGATTGTGCCAGTTCTCCTCTCCCCATGTTCCCATGCATGAAATCTTATTTCCACATCCTGTAAATACCAGAGTCTGTTTTCTGGCCTTTATTTCACTCTCAACAATACTTCCAGGAATCGATTCCTGAGCGTGAATCCACCGGAGTGTTTGTGAAGTTTTTAATGTGTGTAAATGTAAAGAATGTGTGTGTTTGGCTGACTCAGTTGATGAGGTGTTGGCGTCGTTGAGGATGTTGCTGCTATTTCTGCCGTGCGTGAAATCGACTAATCAAGAGGAAAATTACACATTTGTGCGTGGAGGTATATGTAAGAGAAGCTGCGTTTGGCTGTAACCGAGCTCACAGTCACATGTAATGATGTTAGAGCGTCATCTTTTCACAGTCATGCATCATCATTCCTGTGATTATGCAGTTCTTTTTTTCTGTCACCTCTGAGCTGCTGGTTTGACCTTTGTCCTCCTGAAACAGGAAACTCTGGAATAGTTTCTGTCCATGAGCTTTAAAGTTTGTGTTCTCATTGTTCCTGCAGAAAACCTTCAGGCTTCATCCTGGATTCTTCTGCTCTGCCTACACAATGAAATGTGTGATGAAAAACCTGAACCACCCCATTACTCAAACACGCTTTTATGTGTTAGTTGACATCATGAGCTTGATTCATTTCCGCTGTTTCACTGTGAATGACCCACTCTCTCACTGCCAGTTCACCACAGTCATTAGTGTTGATCAGGGCACAATCATCAGGCAGAGGAAACGCTGTCGTAACTACAGCTGCATCATCAGCCTCTGCAGCCACAGGCCTCACCAAGTCACACAGATACCAGAGTTGTTGTTGCTGCTGCTGCTGCTGTTGTTACTGCTGCTGCTGCTGCTGTTGTTACTGCTGCTGCTGTTGTTACTGCTGCTGCTGTTGCTGCTGCTGCTGCTGCTGCTGCTGCTGCTGCTGCTGCTGCTGTTGTTACTGCTGCTGCTGCTGCTGCTGCTGCTGCTGTTGTTACTGCTGCTGCTGTTGTTACTGCTGCTGCTGCTGCTGCTGCTGCTGCTGTTGTTACTGCTGCTGCTGTTGTTACTGCTGCTGCTGCTGCTGTTGTTACTGCTGCTGCTGCTGCTGTTTCCTGCTGCTGCTGCTGCTGTTGTTACTGCTGCTGCTGCTGTTGTTGCTGCTGCTGCTGCTGCTGCTGCTACTGCTGCTGTTGTTGCTGCTGCTGCTGCTGTTGTTGCTGCTGCTGCTGCTGCTGCTGCTGCTGCTGTTACTGCTGCTGCTGCTGCTGTTGCTGCTGTTGCTGCTGCTGCTGCTGTTGTTACTGCTGCTGCTGCTACTGCTGCTGCTGCTGCTGTTGTTACTGCTACTGTTGCTGCTGCTGCTGTTACTGCTGCTGTTGTTGCTGCTGCTGTTGCTGCTGCTGCTGTTACTGCTGCTGTTGTTGCTGCTGCTGTTCTCATCTTTTCCCTTTTTTGTCACGTTGATGAATATTCTGTCAAAACATACACAAGTATTTCAGAAACAGGGTTTTTCCTCCCTTGTTTACAGAAACTATTCACATGAAAAACACAGACTGAGGAAACTTCCTGTTCACGTGAGAAACTCAAGAGAAAGATTTCACCTCGTTCTGCTGCTACAGGCAAATCTTCTTAAAGGTGACGCAGCAGCAGCTAGAGGTTTGACCTAGTCCAACCCAAAGATAATACAAACATAATAAGGTAACAGAAAGGCAAACATATTGAAATACGTGTTGTTGTTACTCTGTTTAATTTAGAAAAACCTGCACACTATTAGTACAAGAAGGTTTTGTAGTAGTACATGTAGGAATTTCTTTTTTCAGTGTGACAAATACAATGTGTGGTGGGAGTGTGCGACAAAAGACCCAAAAGAGTAACTGTCAAGCTTAATATGTGACATTTGAAGCCCAGTAATAGACCTAAAAATAAAAAAATCATCCACTGGGCAAGCCCAGTTTAAAGAAGGGTCAGAAACACTGGTGGATGGTGATGGATGATGTGTTATGATGCAGGTGCTGATGAACTTATAGACCATCCATGCATCTCTAATACTAACGTAGCTTAGTGTAAACTGATGTTAAAGATGTAAATAACAGGAACGTCACCTCCTCAGAGCTGCATGTTATCTGGTGTTTGAGTGTCGTAAAGTCTTTGACACGTGTGGACAAGTAGGATAAGAGAAGAGTTTGATTTCAACAATGTTAGAAATTCCTCCAATCAGGAAACCTGCAGAAGCCTGAAAGAGAAGTGAAGAAAAACAAAAGCGACCCGGGTTCCTCTGACCTGAACCTGTTTCTGTTATGTAATCTGGTCCAAGTCCAACATAAAGAAAGGGAACGACTGATTACTACAGTGGCTTTGCAGAAATCAGAAATTTATACTTGTGTTTTTGGTTTTCTGATCCCTCAGCTTAACGGGTCTAAATGACGTTAGTCTCTTTTTGGCATAATGAAAATAATAACGTGAGTGCTGGCCGGGTTCCATCAGGCTGGAGCAGCTACCAACATGTCCTGAGTGGAAAAGGCCTGTTCTCTGTCTGCTGAGATGATGGAAAACTTGTTTTCATTAGACCAATCAAACGCTTTCGTTGGTGTGAAGCAGTGATGTCACAAAGACGAACAGACAGAAACTAAATATGAGCCTCAGACGGCTTCAGCTGCTGCAAATAAAAAAATGTTCTAATAAATAATAATAATAATTAATAATAAAACAAGTCACTGACTTTGATCAACACTTTCCTAATAAAGCCTCTTTTTTATTGGTCCAACAAAAAAATCTTGGCTTCCAACTCCACTACTCTTGGTACTTTAAGTGGAGCTTAACAAAATCTTTATTGAGTTTTTAAAAACGCTTCCAACATCAGTTATTTATAAGAAAAGTCCAGAGTAAATGACCTGTAAATATTAACTAAATCAAATAAAAGAAGAAAAAAGCAGCAGCAAAGTTTTCTCCATTTTATCAAGTGTTGGTCCAAATGTGCGATGCTGTCACTCAGCTTAAAAATATCAAGTATTAAAATAAAAGCAGTTAGTTTATGAAGCTGCAGAGTGGAGCTGCTTTTAATCGATTATTTCTTCAGGTGCACATGAAACAGTTTGATTCATAATTAGATGCATCTACAAAACGTCCAGTACAGCTCTTTACAACTTCTGTTGTGTTTTATACACCTGGTAAACAAGGAATTGATCCAATAAATAAAAAAGGAAAAGAATAGAGGCAAAATAAATATAAATAAATCAATAGGTACATTGAGTATCCTTATGAATTAAAGTATAATAAATATGTTTCTATCCATTCATTCATACATATAATTATTTGCTAATCCTCTTCCAGTCAGTGTTTCTGCCAACAGCTTCTTGTCACATGTTTGTTGACTTTATTTCTATATTTTTTATTCTATCTCTGTTCCTGTTGTTCTCCAGAAGTGAAAACATTCCTCTCCCTACGTCAAAGCTTTTAAATTCCCGGTGTTCACCGCTCTGACCTCAGTTTTCACCCGGTTTCTTCAGCGTTTCCTTCGGTATCAGATGCTCCACTTCCTGCTTTGGTTCAGAATGTAAACACCGTTTACAGACTCTGAGTTTATGATTCAATTAGTCAGCAACAAGCAGCTCTGAGTAAAACAACACTGAGTCACACTGTGATTCATTTCTAGCAGCAGGATTAGACCAGATGTATGTGTCGGGCTGCAGCACAGTAATCTGATGAAGTCTGAGGGGTTTCTGTTGATTCTAATCCTATTACTGAAGCTTAATGTCACTGCACTTACAGCATTCATCATTTAAAGTGTTTTTGTGGAATAACCTTTATCTGCTATTTCTCCTCCACCTTCCTTTCTGTCTCCTTTACTGGATTCACATCAATCTGTGAATATGATGGAGTTTGACATGAGAAACACAGTTAATGTCAAACAATCAGGGCAGAATTTAGCTTCATCAGGATGTAAATGATCAATGTATAATATGTAATTTGACTAGTGTGGAATCATGGGAGTTGTAGTCCTGGTTAGAATTCGTGTTCAGGCGTTTTTTTTATTCTCGCTGATTTAAAGCAGTAAAATCACTGAATGTCTCTGTTTCTCCAACAATGTTCAGTGCACTCAGATGCTGTAATATCAGCTGATATTTTAGTTTAAGATCCACATGTTCAGGAGTTTGTTTTTTTTTCCTGGGAGCTGAATTATCTGCTGATGATTCTTCCAACATCAGCGTCTGGTTCTGAGTTGACCGTCGCCCTCCAAATAAACTCATCATCACATCATCAGGAAACTTCCTCCTCATTATTTCACACATTTTGCAACGGTTTCAGTTGATGTGACAACTCTGTGGTTAAGGTGCAGTTAGAATTAAACACAGAAACACTGTCTTCTGTCTCCTTCATGTCTTGTTCAGTCCTCTACAGCGATACCCTCAGACCAGTGATTACATTAAAAACCTGGTGGAAACATTTGGGAAAATGAAAGTTCCCAACTCTCCATGAGGAGTGTGTGTCAGGACGTTAACGACGGCCTCGTTAATCATCATCTAGAGACAAACTGACAGCAACGAGCTGTGGATCCTCCCTCAGCTTTCAGCTCTTTCTGTGGTTTTTGTTGTCTGTCTCCTGGTCGTCTCAGGGATCAGGTCTGGGTTTGTTGAGGCAGGTTCAGGTCTGACAGATGATGACTTGCTTCCTCTTCCCGTGTTTCATCTCTCTGAGGGTGGGTGGCGAGCGGCGGCGGCCGGGTGTGGGGGAGTTAATTTGAGGAGCGGCTGTGCTGTCATACGGATCAGAGGCTGACACAGCTGCTCACCGCTGGCATCACGCCACGTCCTGTGATGGCACACCACTAATTCCTTAATGGTGCATTTATAGACTGCAGATAAAAATGGATCGTAAACGTGATGCAAAAATAGACGAAGAAGGAAAGGAGGGGTCGGGGGGGAAGAGGAAGCATGCGTAGATTATAAAGCAGAACATCGGGATGAAAGATCAAGATAGACTGAGTCAACCTACTTTACACAAGAAAATAGTTCATGTAGGAGAGAATATTCATATCACTCCACTTTAGACTGCACACTTTAGTTTCTGGACGTTGATGGTTTGGCTCGAAGGAAACAAAAACTCTTCACACATCAAACATCTTCTGTTTATCTCTTAAACTTCACAACATACAGTTTTAATCTATTTCCACTAAAATGAATCAAATGTTGCAGGCCAGCTGTGCAATCCATTAATAATCAACACTATGGAGCCTCTTTCATATCTGATCTGTGGTGAATCAGGTCGTCTGGAGTCACCGTTCACACATGCAGCTCAACACAGGACGAAATTCACCCAGAAACAGTCCCATGTATGGAGATTCTCTGTTTGGGTTAGGCTGTGTATGTGTATGTGTGTGTGTGTGTGTATGTGTGTGTGTGTATATGTGTGTGTGTGTGTGTGTGTGTGTGTGTGTGTGTGTGTGTGTGTGTGTGTGTGTGTGTGTGTGTGTGTATATGTGTGTGTGTGTGTGTGTGTGTGTGTGTGTCCAGTTAGATTTAGACCAGTGTGTCTCCTGTGTGGTTTATTGAGGACAGGCTCAGTTTGCTGTGAGTTATCTGAAGTTGAAAATGAAATAAGTTTTTCTGTCCTGAGACGAGGACGTGAGGGACGACGTCCTTTCAGTCAAATGTTTTCTATTTAAGTTGATTTTCCTGAGCTGGATGATCATTAAAACCTTGAAATGAGTTTATTTTCTGAGCGTGGGAACAGCAACAGAAGGTTTAGATATAAAATGATCTAATTTCTTTATTAAATGAGACGTTGAATGCTGCAGCTGGACGTTTGGTTTGTTCTAAACGCAGCTGCATGATATGAAAATAAAATTACATCAGTCATTCTTGTATGTAAATTCTTGTTTCTGTTATTTACTCAGCATCAACACGCTCCCTCGCTCTCTGTGAATTCACTGCTGGTGCCGCTGCTGCTGCTGCATGTCTGGACACGTTCAGCCACATAAACACAATCAGCTCAGGAAAACTCCACATACACAGTTTTAAAGATTTTCATAAGAAGAGCACAATTAAAGGGACAGTTCAGCTCCACACCTGTGGAGTTATTTTGGATTTAGAGACGTTTTCCTTCTCTTAAATACAACAAGTCATGGTCTGTCACTGACTTGTCTTGGTTGTTTTTCTGTTTTTACTTCTGTCTAATTCCTGTTTTATTTTATTATGTCTACTCACACCGTGCAGAAGGAAGTGTTTATCTCTGTGTGTGTGTGTGTGTGTGTGTGTTTGTGTGTGTGTGTGTGTGTGTGTGTATACACTGCTTATCATTTAGTCTAAAATAAACAGTTTGTACATGAAACTGCTCACAACAACATCTGTGGATTATCTTCAGTAACCAGCTCATGAATTCTGGAAACAGACGTTGCTGATGAGTTTTTTCAAATGTATTTTTATCTACAAAACCATGTAAATTAATAATTACCTCTACATGTAAAAGAAGAGATATGTTTGTTATTTAACAGTAGCAGCGATAGAGAAGCTGATTATTTATGTAAATAGTAGGCAAAGCTGGAGAAGCTCCGCCCCTCACATGAAGGAACATGAAGCACTTTGTTTATATGTAAATGAGCAGACAACGATGTGTCTGTTCAGCTCAATGAAGGTTTGTCTCTGAGCTGCAGTTGATGCAAATATCACGAATTAAACAAACTTCAGACGTACAGAAAGTACTGTACATCATTATCCTGGAACATGCAAAGCCCTGTTTACCTGGGTACCTGTTTACCTGTGTCCTGTTTACCTGTATGTACCTGTTTACCTGTGTCCTGTTTACCTGTATGTACCTGTTTACCTGTGTACCTGTTTATATGTGAACCTGTTTACCTGTGTACCTGTTTACCTGTGTACCTGTTTACCTGTGTCCTGTTTACCTGGGTATTTGTGTACCTGTTTACCTGTATGTACCTGTTTACCTGTGTACCTGTTTATATGTGTACCTGTTTACCTGTGTATTTGTGTACCTGTTTACCTGTGTGTACCTGTGTACCTGCTTACCAGTGTGTACCTGTTTACCTGTGTGTACCTGTTTACCTGTGTACCTGTTTACCTATGTACCTGTGTACCTGTTTACCTGTGTACCTGTGTACCTGTGTACCTATGTACCTATGTACCTGTTTACCCATGTATCTGTGTACCTATGTACTTATGTACCTGTTTACCTATGTACCCGTGTACCAGTGTACCTATGTACTTATGTTCCTGTTTACCTGTGTACCTGTTTACCTGTGTACCTGTTTACCTGTGTGTACCTGTTTACCCGTGTACCTGTGTACCTATGTACTTATGTACCTGTTTACCTGTGTACCTGTGTACCTGTGTATCTATGTACCTATGTACCTGTTTATCTGTGTGTACCTGTGTACCTGCTTACCTGTGTATTTGTATAACTGTTTACCTGTGTACCTGTTTACCTGTGTACCTGGTTACCTGTGTATTTGTATACCTGTTTACCTGTGTATCTATGTACCTGTGTACCTGTGTATCTGTGTACTTGTGTACCTGTGTACCTGTCCTGTAGGTAAACACCTACAGCTACTATTCAGCAGCTGTATAATGAATCATGAGCAGCAGCACCTGCAGCATGTGTTTCCTGGTCCTCTCACACATGAGGGAACATTTAGTCTCTTCTCATATACATTAATCCTGGACTTTATCCACTAAAAACCCAAAGATTCCAGCAGATGCTGAGCTGCAGCTTCTCTTTCAGATTCCGTCTCTCTGATTGGCTGAGAGCTATTCACTGAATGTGAGAGTGTCACCACCAGCATCACATGTCACCAACATGTGAGAGTGTGAATGAGTTTGGTAAAAGCAGTGCAGTGTTGTTTGTTTCATGTAAAGTGGTTAAAGATGAGTTTGGTCTGTGGTTGCAGAGACTTGCTGCCGGTGGACAGTTGGAGCCTCAGAAGCCTCCTGAAGACATAAAGACTGGTGACAAATGGGCTTTTTCCACTGTGACTGCTTTCACTTCCTCTGGATCTATTCCTGTCTCAGACTCTGTCCCACATACTAAAAAACTGCATTTACCCAAAGACTCAGCAGGACTCTGCAGGAGATTCTGTTACACACAGCAGGAGTCTGCTGATTTCATTAGAGTCCACTTCAAACATGGACCATGTCTCCTTCATGTCTCCTTCATGTATCCTTCATGTCTCCTTCATGTCTACTTCATGTGTCTTTCATGTCTCCTTCATGTCTCCTTCATGTCTCCTCCATGTCTCCTTCATGTCTCCTTCGTGTGTCTTTCATGTCTCCTCCATGTCTCCTTCATGTCTCCTTCATGTCTCCTTCATGTCTCCTTCGTGTGTCTTTCATGTCTCCTTCATGTCTCCTTCATGTCTCCTTCGTGTGTCTTTCATGTCTCCTTCATGTCTCCTTCGTGTGTCTTTCATGTCTCCTTCATGTGTCTTTCATGTCTCCTTCATGTCTCCTTCATGTCTCCTTCATGTGTCTTTCATGTCTCCTTCATGTGTCTTTCATGCCTCCTTCATGTCTCCTTCATGTGTCTTTCATGTCTCCTTCATGTCTTTCATGTCTCCTTCATGTCTCTTTCATGTGTCTTTCATGTCTCCTCCATGTCTCCTTCATGTGTCTTTCATGTCTCCTTCATGTCTTTCATGTCTCCTTCATGTCTCTTTCATGTGTCTTTCATGTCTCCTCCATGTCTCCTTCATGTATCCTTCATGCCTCCTTCATGTCTCCTTCATGCCTCCTTCATGTGTCTTTCATGTCTCCTTCATGTCTCCTTCATGCCTCCTTCATGTCTCCTTCATGCCTCCTTCATGCCTCCTTCATGTCTCCTTCATGCCTCCTTCATGTGTCTTTCATGTCTCCTTCATGTCTCCTTCATGCCTCCTTCATGCCTCCTTCATGTCTCCTTCATGCTTCCTTCATGTGTCTTTCATGTCTCCTCCATGTCTCCTCCATGTCTCCTTCATGTCTCCTTCATGCCTCCTTCATGTGTCTTTCATGTCTCCTTCATGTCTTCTTCATGCCTCCTTCATACCTCCTTCATGCTTCCTTCATGTCTCCTTCATGCCTCCTTCATGTGTCTTTCATGTCTCCTTCATGTCTCCTTCATGTGTCTTTCATGTCTCCTTCATGTCTCCTTCATGTGTCTTTCATGTCTCCTTCATGTCTCCTTCATGTGTCTTTCATGTCTCCTTCATGTCTTTCATGTCTCCTTCATGTCTCTTTCATGTGTCTTTCATGTCTCCTCCATGTCTCCTTCATGTATCCTTCATGCCTCCTTCATGTCTCCTTCATGCCTCCTTCATGTCTTCTTCATGCTTCCTTCATGTGTCTTTCATGTCTCCTCCATGTCTCCTCCATGTCTCCTTCATGTCTCCTTCATGCCTCCTTCATGTGTCTTTCATGTCTCCTCCATGTCTCCTTCATGTCTCCTTCATGTCTTCTTCATGCCTCCTTCATACCTCCTTCATGCCTCCTTCATGTCTCCTTCATGCCTCCTTCATGTGTCTTTCATGTCTCCTCCATGTCTCCTTCATGTCTCCTTCATGTCTTCTTCATGCCTCCTTCATGTCTCCTTCATGTCTCCTTCATGTCTCCTTCATGCCTCCTTCATGTCTCCTTCATGCCTCCTTCATGTGTCTTTCATGTCTCCTCCATGTCTCCTTCATGTCTCCTTCATGTCTTCTTCATGCCTCCTTCATGTCTCCTTCATGTCTCCTTCATGTCTCCTTCATGCCTCCTTCATGTGTCTTTCATGTCTCCTTCATGCCTCCTTCATGTCTTCTTCATGCCTCCTTCATGTCTCCTTCATTTCTCCTTCATGCCTACTTCATGTGTCTTTCATGTCTCCTCCATGTCTCCTTCATGTCTCCTTCATGTCTTCTTCATGCCTCCTTCATACCTCCTTCATGCCTCCTTCATGTCTCCTTCATGCCTCCTTCATGTCTCCTTCATACCTCCTTCATGCCTCCTTCATGTCTCCTTCATGCCTCCCTCATGTCTCCTTCATGCCTCCTTCATGTCTCCTTCATTCCTCCTTCATGTCTCCTTCATGCCTCCTTCATGTGTCTTTCATGTCTCCTCCATGTCTCCTTCATGTCTCCTTCATGTCTTCTTCATGCCTCCTTCATACCTCCTTCATGCCTCCTTCATGTCTCCTTCATGCTTCCTTCATGTCTCCTTCATACCTCCTTCATGCCTCCTTCATGTGTCTTTCATGTCTCCTCCATGTCTCCTTCATGTCTCCTTCATGTCTTCTTCATGCCTCCTTCATACCTCCTTCATGCCTCCTTCATGTCTCCTTCATGCTTCCTTCATGTCTCCTTCATACCTCCTTCATGCTTCCTTCATGTCTCCTTCATACCTCCTTCATGCCTCCTTCATGTCTCCTTCATGCCTCCTTCATGTCTCCTTCATGCCTCCTTCATGTCTCCTTCATTCCTCCTTCATGTCTCCTTCAGCCATCTGCAGAGATCAGGACATTCAGCATATCTATAATGTGAAGCGTTTTAGTTTACTTCCTCCTCTCTACATCACTTTCTGATGCTTTAGGTTTATCTGTGATTCTTTGAGACCTTTTTATGTGACATCAGCTGATGGATCTATAGGAGAGCAGTAAGGAGCTGGGTCCTCCTCCTGATGGAGCATCTGAACACACTTTCTTTCTGTGACCTGTTGCTTCTCAGTCTCAGTGTTGACGTCCCTCCATAGAAAAGACAGGAAATATTTGTGGAGCATATATTTATGTTAAGCATCTACTGGTAATTGTTGGTGAATATTATGGTGGTGTTTGTGCAATAATTCTCATTCTTTCTGTCCCTGCATGTATCTGTGATGATGATGATGATGATGATGAAGAGTAGCAGCAGCTTTGTGTTGCTGAAACTCTCTTTCGCTGCAAATGTCAAGGAAAGAGCACAGAGCAGATTCACTTATTCATGCTGATCCGAACAGGAAAACACGTCCTCACTCACCCACTGACATGTTACCTAACACCACGATGCTTAATATCAGTGTGTTCTGCCAGTGGTTTGAATGGAGGACGTCAATTTACTGAGTGTGAACAGAAGCCACAGAAATAGACACTTGAGCAGAGGATGAGACTAAAAGTGATTAATGAAGACCTGATCTGTAAAACCTGTCACAGAGAAGAAGAATTATTCTTTTTTCCAGTAAACATGTTTCTTACTGCACTTCTTTAAATAACTTGTCTCTGTACAGATGAGGTGTGAGCAGTGCATTGACAGAAATACAGTCCATTACTTCCAGAGTCTAAATGTTTTGTCTTTAAAAATATTCTATGAGTCGTCCATTTGTAAATGTTCACAAACTTATGAGGACAAGTTTGGTTCAGAAACAAGGCTCGTTGTTCTGATCCTCTATGTCAATCATCAAATCTATGAATGAACACATGTTTATGGTGTTATGTACTTGAAAAGGTGAAATAAAACATGTTTTATATTCTAGTTTCTTCTAAAGAGCCACCCTTTGAGCTGAATTTCTTGCTTTATCAATCAGGACAAAGGGTGGCTATTTAGAAAAAAGCTAGAATATAAAACATGTTTTCAGTTATTTCACTGCTTTTATTTTAAGTACATAACACCATAAACATGTGTTCATTCATAGTGTTGATGCCTTCAGTGAGAATCTACAATGTAAATATTCATGAAAACACATTGAATGAGAAGGTGAGTCCAAACAAAGATGAACATATTAAAATCTGAAGAATTAACCACAAACCTCTGCGGTGACGTCAACAGCAGCACTGGACGCAGAGTAATTACTAACCTGCTCTTCTCCTTCTGCTGTGTCTTATTACTAACTCAGTAAATGTGTGAAAGTGAAGCCTCTCGGGTCCAGTTTCATTTTTAATAGTGAGTTTATTGCTGAGACGGCAGCAGGGATCAATGCTGTGCTGTCAGTCACAGCAGCAGCTGTGAGGATTAAGGTCAACATGCTCACACACAGATAACTGTGAAACCAGAGGAAACAGGAGTAATGATTGTGTCTCATATGGTGGATCTGTTTCTAATTGTCTCCTCCTTCAGTCTTTCACTCAGTTTTCCCGGTTAATGACTCAGTCCTGGATCCTCCAGCTCCTGACTTTCCATTAGTCTCTTAGCAACGGTGGCTTGATCCCTAAGAAAACACCTCATCCCCCTTTTTTCTGACGTAAAATTAGAAAACAGGAACCAAGGACGGGCAACATAATCCTTCATTCTACTCCGCTTGTCAAGCCAAACAGGCCCGGTGTCACTTACATCCACAGACTGCAGCACCGGCTTTAAACAAGCTGCTGAAAGGTCACAGCCAGCATTAAAACGAAGAGACAGACGCTCAGCAGAGGACCAGGCTGCTGTCCATCAGCGACACGCCGCTGGAAATAATAAATATCACAGGAAAAGAATGAAATATGAGGGGAGAGTCAAAAATATTAGATAAAAAACAAAAATATGACCTAAAAACACTAAAACATCACATGAAAAGATAAAAATATGAGAAGAAAGATAAAAATGATTAAACAAAAAGTCAAAAATATGAGATAAAAAGTAAAAAATATCGGGTAAAAATAAAAAATTACCTAAAAAGACTAAATTATCATGGGAAAAGAAAAAAAATATGACAGAAAAGGTCAACATTATTAAACAAAAATTCAAAAAATCTAATTTAAAAAGACTAAAATATCATGTGAAAAGACTGAAATATGAGAAAAAAGGTCAAATGTCAAAAATATAAGATAAAGAGACTAAAATATTTGATAAAAAGACAAAAATATCATGTGAAAAGACAAAACTAAAATATGACATAAAATGATTAAACTATGACAGGAGAAGACTAAAGATGAAATAAACTCTGACATTCAAAAGTCAAAAATATGAGAAAAAAACAACATTACATTGAAAATGGAATCAGTGGAATAAGATAATTCAGCTCATTTTTGGGATAATTGCACCAAATTAAAATGTTCTATATGTTTATCTTTATTTATTCACAGGAGTTTAAATATAATTTATTAAGCCATTAAATGTTTTTAGATATAATTAATAATATATTTAGAGTTTAAATGCCCTGTATGAGAGAAGATTAATGTTTCAGATTATAAGAAGGTGTTTTATAAATATCATGATAAACAGTTCCTGATATTTTACATCACATGTACGTCCTCGGTATATTTGGGATTTTAATAACATTATACTAGAAGAAAAGGAAGAATCTATAAAAGAAAATATGTAAAGTATTGAAGTGTGTTTCCACAGCATCAGAACTCAGTGACTTTCTCCTTTCTTCAGAAATCTCAGGTATGTTTTAATCATATTTTGCCGTCGTCAGTGACCTAAATGCAGCATCTGTCAGAATTCAGTGCAGAACAAAGCCAGGAAGTCAAAGCGACATCTGATTACAAAGCAGCCAAAGTATGAAGGAAAGAAAAGGATTTTTCCATCTGCAGAGGGAATAAAAACACTGGCCAGAAATTACAGATGGTCAACAAGATAAAGTTTCAGAAGAAGCACAGATGGCTTTTTATTGTGTTGAGGATAAATACAACAGTGCAGCTAATGACCCTCACTTTGAGTGTTTAGATGTTCTATTCACATGTTGCAATATTTCTCAGCCTGTCAGCCTGAGAATATTATAATAATACGATAAAATAATATTATAATAATATCACTGTTCCACTTTAACAAAAAGAAACCAGCATCATGGTTTATTTGACGACATTTCATTTATACCAAGGTCTGGATCAATACTCTTCTCTGATTGGCCGGCAGGGAACTAAAGCTGAAAATAAAACAAATATAGAACAAAACATGAAGATAAGACCAAACGTTTAAAATAGAAAATGAAACATAAAGATAATAAGACAGAACATCTAAAACAGATAATAAATCATATAGATAAGACTGAACATAGATAATAAAACAAAGATAATAAGTGAGAACAAGTCAAATATATAATAAAACACAAAGATAATAAGCAATATAAACTAAAATACATAATAAAACATAAAGATAATAAGGCTGAACATATAAAATACATAATAAAACATGAAGATAATAAGTAATATAAACTAAAATACATAATAAAACAAAGATAATAAGGCTGAACATATAAAATACATAATAAAACATGAAGATAATAAGGCTGAACATATAAAATACATAATAAAACATAAAGATAATAAGGCTGAACATATAAAATACATAATAAAACATGAAGATAATAAGGCTGAACATATAAAATACATAATAAAACATGAAGATAATAAGTAATATAAACTAAAATACATAATAAAACATAAAGATAATAAGGCTGAACATATAAAATACATAATAAAACATGAAGATAATAAGGCTGAACATATAAAATACATAATAAAACATGAAGATAATAAGTAATATAAACTAAAATACATAATAAAACATAAAGATAATAAGGCTGAACATATAAAATACATAATAAAACATGAAGATAATAAGTAATATAAACTAAAATACATAATAAAACATAAAGATAATAAGGCTGAACATATAAAATACATAATAAAACATGAAGATAATAAGGCTGAACATATAAAATACATAATAAAACATGAAGATAATAAGCAATATAAACTACAATACATAATAAAACATAAAGATAATAAGGCTGAACATATAAAATACATAATAAAACATGAAGATAATAAGTAATATAAACTACAATACATAATAAAACATAAAGATAATAAGGCTGAACATATAAAATACATAATAAAACATAAAGATAATAAGTAATATAAACTACAATACATAATAAAACATAAAGATAATAAGGCTGAACATATAAAATACATAATAAAACATAAAGATAATAAGTAATATAAACTACAATACATAATAAAACATAAAGATAATAAGGCTGAACATATAAAATACATAATAAAACATAAAGATAATAAGGCTGAACATATAAAATACATAATAAAACATAAAGATAATAAGGCTGAACATATAAAATACATAATAAAACATAAAGATAATAAGGCTGAACATATAAAATACATAATAAAACATGAAGATAATAAGGCTGAACATATAAAATACATAATAAAACATGAAGATAATAAGGCTGAACATATAAAATACATAATAAAACATAAAGATAATAAGGCTGAACATATAAAATACATAATAAAACATGAAGATAATAAGTAATATAAACTAAAATACATAATAAAACATAAAGATAATAAGGCTGAACATATAAAATACATAATAAAACATGAAGATAATAAGCAATATAAACTACAATACATAATAAAACATAAAGATAATAAGGCTGAACATATAAAATACATAATAAAACATAAAGATAATAAGGCTGAACATATAAAATACATAATAAAACATGAAGATAATAAGGCTGAACATATAAAATACATAATAAAACATAAAGATAATAAGGCTGAACATATAAAATACATAATAAAACATAAAGATAATAAGGCTGAACATATAAAATACATAATAAAACATGAAGATAATAAGGCTGAACATATAAAATACATAATAAAACATAAAGATAATAAGGCTGAACATATAAAATACATAATAAAACATAAAGATAATAAGTAATATAAACTACAATACATAATAAAACATAAAGATAATAAGGCTGAACATATAAAATACATAATAAAACATAAAGATAATAAGGCTGAACATATAAAATACATAATAAAACATAAAGATAATAAGGCTGAACATATAAAATACATAATAAAACATAAAGATAATAAGGCTGAACATATAAAATACATAATAAAACATGAAGATAATAAGGCTGAACATATAAAATACATAATAAAACATAAAGATAATAAGGCTGAACATATAAAATACATAATAAAACATGAAGATAATAAGTAATATAAACTAAAATACATAATAAAACAAAGATAATAAGGCTGAACATATAAAATACATAATAAAACATGAAGATAATAAGGCTGAACATATAAAATACATAATAAAACATAAAGATAATAAGGCTGAACATATAAAATACATAATAAAACATGAAGATAATAAGGCTGAACATATAAAATACATAATAAAACATGAAGATAATAAGCAATATAAACTACAATACATAATAAAACATAAAGATAATAAGGCTGAACATATAAAATACATAATAAAACATAAAGATAATAAGGCTGAACATATAAAATACATAATAAAACATAAAGATAATAAGGCTGAACATATAAAATACATAATAAAACATGAAGATAATAAGGCTGAACATATAAAATACATAATAAAACATGAAGATAATAAGGCTGAACATATAAAATACATAATAAAACATGAAGATAATAAGTAATATAAACTAAAATACATAATAAAACATAAAGATAATAAGGCTGAACATATAAAATACATAATAAAACATGAAGATAATAAGCAATATAAACTACAATACATAATAAAACATAAAGATAATAAGGCTGAACATATAAAATACATAATAAAACATGAAGATAATAAGTAATATAAACTACAATACATAATAAAACATAAAGATAATAAGGCTGAACATATAAAATACATAATAAAACATGAAGATAATAAGTAATATAAACTACAATACATAATAAAACATAAAGATAATAAGGCTGAACATATAAAATACATAATAAAACATGAAGATAATAAGGCTGAACATATAAAATACATAATAAAACATGAAGATAATAAGCAATATAAACTACAATACATAATAAAACATAAAGATAATAAGGCTGAACATATAAAATACATAATAAAACATAAAGATAATAAGGCTGAACATATAAAATACATAATAAAACATAAAGATAATAAGGCTGAACATATAAAATACATAATAAAACATGAAGATAATAAGGCTGAACATATAAAATACATAATAAAACATGAAGATAATAAGGCTGAACATATAAAATACATAATAAAACATAAAGATAATAAGGCTGAACATATAAAATACATAATAAAACATGAAGATAATAAGTAATATAAACTAAAATACATAATAAAACATAAAGATAATAAGGCTGAACATATAAAATACATAATAAAACATGAAGATAATAAGCAATATAAACTACAATACATAATAAAACATAAAGATAATAAGGCTGAACATATAAAATACATAATAAAACATGAAGATAATAAGTAATATAAACTACAATACATAATAAAACATAAAGATAATAAGGCTGAACATATAAAATACATAATAAAACATGAAGATAATAAGGCTGAACATATAAAATACATAATAAAACATGAAGATAATAAGGCTGAACATATAAAATACATAATAAAACATAAAGATAATAAGGCTGAACATATAAAATACATAATAAAACATAAAGATAATAAGGCTGAACATATAAAATACATAATAAAACATGAAGATAATAAGGCTGAACATATAAAATACATAATAAAACATGAAGATAATAAGGCTGAACATATAAAATACATAATAAAACATAAAGATAATAAGGCTGAACATATAAAATACATAATAAAACATAAAGATAATAAGTAATATAAACTACAATACATAATAAAACATAAAGATAATAAGGCTGAACATATAAAATACATAATAAAACATAAAGATAATAAGGCTGAACATATAAAATACATAATAAAACATAAAGATAATAAGGCTGAACATATAAAATACATAATAAAACATGAAGATAATAAGGCTGAACATATAAAATACATAATAAAACATGAAGATAATAAGGCTGAACATATAAAATACATAATAAAACATAAAGATAATAAGGCTGAACATATAAAATACATAATAAAACATGAAGATAATAAGTAATATAAACTAAAATACATAATAAAACATAAAGATAATAAGGCTGAACATATAAAATACATAATAAAACATGAAGATAATAAGCAATATAAACTACAATACATAATAAAACATAAAGATAATAAGGCTGAACATATAAAATACATAATAAAACATAAAGATAATAAGGCTGAACATATAAAATACATAATAAAACATGAAGATAATAAGGCTGAACATATAAAATACATAATAAAACATAAAGATAATAAGGCTGAACATATAAAATACATAATAAAACATAAAGATAATAAGGCTGAACATATAAAATACATAATAAAACATGAAGATAATAAGGCTGAACATATAAAATACATAATAAAACATAAAGATAATAAGGCTGAACATATAAAATACATAATAAAACATAAAGATAATAAGTAATATAAACTACAATACATAATAAAACATAAAGATAATAAGGCTGAACATATAAAATACATAATAAAACATAAAGATAATAAGGCTGAACATATAAAATACATAATAAAACATAAAGATAATAAGGCTGAACATATAAAATACATAATAAAACATAAAGATAATAAGGCTGAACATATAAAATACATAATAAAACATGAAGATAATAAGGCTGAACATATAAAATACATAATAAAACATAAAGATAATAAGGCTGAACATATAAAATACATAATAAAACATGAAGATAATAAGTAATATAAACTAAAATACATAATAAAACAAAGATAATAAGGCTGAACATATAAAATACATAATAAAACATGAAGATAATAAGGCTGAACATATAAAATACATAATAAAACATAAAGATAATAAGGCTGAACATATAAAATACATAATAAAACATGAAGATAATAAGGCTGAACATATAAAATACATAATAAAACATGAAGATAATAAGCAATATAAACTACAATACATAATAAAACATAAAGATAATAAGGCTGAACATATAAAATACATAATAAAACATAAAGATAATAAGGCTGAACATATAAAATACATAATAAAACATAAAGATAATAAGGCTGAACATATAAAATACATAATAAAACATGAAGATAATAAGGCTGAACATATAAAATACATAATAAAACATGAAGATAATAAGGCTGAACATATAAAATACATAATAAAACATGAAGATAATAAGTAATATAAACTAAAATACATAATAAAACATAAAGATAATAAGGCTGAACATATAAAATACATAATAAAACATGAAGATAATAAGCAATATAAACTACAATACATAATAAAACATAAAGATAATAAGGCTGAACATATAAAATACATAATAAAACATGAAGATAATAAGTAATATAAACTACAATACATAATAAAACATAAAGATAATAAGGCTGAACATATAAAATACATAATAAAACATGAAGATAATAAGTAATATAAACTACAATACATAATAAAACATAAAGATAATAAGGCTGAACATATAAAATACATAATAAAACATGAAGATAATAAGGCTGAACATATAAAATACATAATAAAACATGAAGATAATAAGCAATATAAACTACAATACATAATAAAACATAAAGATAATAAGGCTGAACATATAAAATACATAATAAAACATAAAGATAATAAGGCTGAACATATAAAATACATAATAAAACATAAAGATAATAAGGCTGAACATATAAAATACATAATAAAACATGAAGATAATAAGGCTGAACATATAAAATACATAATAAAACATGAAGATAATAAGGCTGAACATATAAAATACATAATAAAACATGAAGATAATAAGTAATATAAACTAAAATACATAATAAAACATAAAGATAATAAGGCTGAACATATAAAATACATAATAAAACATGAAGATAATAAGCAATATAAACTACAATACATAATAAAACATAAAGATAATAAGGCTGAACATATAAAATACATAATAAAACATGAAGATAATAAGTAATATAAACTACAATACATAATAAAACATAAAGATAATAAGGCTGAACATATAAAATACATAATAAAACATGAAGATAATAAGGCTGAACATATAAAATACATAATAAAACATGAAGATAATAAGGCTGAACATATAAAATACATAATAAAACATAAAGATAATAAGGCTGAACATATAAAATACATAATAAAACATAAAGATAATAAGGCTGAACATATAAAATACATAATAAAACATGAAGATAATAAGGCTGAACATATAAAATACATAATAAAACATGAAGATAATAAGGCTGAACATATAAAATACATAATAAAACATAAAGATAATAAGGCTGAACATATAAAATACATAATAAAACATAAAGATAATAAGTAATATAAACTACAATACATAATAAAACATAAAGATAATAAGGCTGAACATATAAAATACATAATAAAACATAAAGATAATAAGGCTGAACATATAAAATACATAATAAAACATAAAGATAATAAGGCTGAACATATAAAATACATAATAAAACATAAAGATAATAAGGCTGAACATATAAAATACATAATAAAACATGAAGATAATAAGGCTGAACATATAAAATACATAATAAAACATGAAGATAATAAGGCTGAACATATAAAATACATAATAAAACATAAAGATAATAAGGCTGAACATATAAAATACATAATAAAACATGAAGATAATAAGTAATATAAACTAAAATACATAATAAAACATAAAGATAATAAGGCTGAACATATAAAATACATAATAAAACATGAAGATAATAAGCAATATAAACTACAATACATAATAAAACATAAAGATAATAAGGCTGAACATATAAAATACATAATAAAACATAAAGATAATAAGGCTGAACATATAAAATACATAATAAAACATGAAGATAATAAGGCTGAACATATAAAATACATAATAAAACATAAAGATAATAAGGCTGAACATATAAAATACATAATAAAACATAAAGATAATAAGGCTGAACATATAAAATACATAATAAAACATGAAGATAATAAGGCTGAACATATAAAATACATAATAAAACATAAAGATAATAAGGCTGAACATATAAAATACATAATAAAACATAAAGATAATAAGTAATATAAACTACAATACATAATAAAACATAAAGATAATAAGGCTGAACATATAAAATACATAATAAAACATAAAGATAATAAGGCTGAACATATAAAATACATAATAAAACATAAAGATAATAAGGCTGAACATATAAAATACATAATAAAACATAAAGATAATAAGGCTGAACATATAAAATACATAATAAAACATGAAGATAATAAGGCTGAACATATAAAATACATAATAAAACATGAAGATAATAAGGCTGAACATATAAAATACATAATAAAACATAAAGATAATAAGGCTGAACATATAAAATACATAATAAAACATGAAGATAATAAGTAATATAAACTAAAATACATAATAAAACATAAAGATAATAAGGCTGAACATATAAAATACATAATAAAACATGAAGATAATAAGTAATATAAACTACAATACATAATAAAACATAAAGATAATAAGGCTGAACATATAAAATACATAATAAAACATAAAGATAATAAGGCTGAACATATAAAATACATAATAAAACATGAAGATAATAAGTAATATAAACTAAAATACACAATAAAACATAAAGATAATAAGGCTGAACATATAAAATACATAATAAAACATAAAGATAATAAGGCTGAACATATAAAATACATAATAAAACATGAAGATAATAAGGCTGAACATATAAAATACATAATAAAACATGAAGATAATAAGTAATATAAACTAAAATACATAATAAAACATAAAGATAATAAGGCTGAACATATAAAATACATAATAAAACATGAAGATAATAGGACAGAACATGTAAAATAGATAATAAAACATAAATATAATGAGACAGAATATTTAAAATAGACAATAAAACCTAAAGATAATAAGACATAACATTTAAAATGTATAATAACACGTATAGAAAATAAGACAGAACATGTAAAATAAATAATAAAACATGAAGATAATAGAACAGAATTTGTAAAAACAGTAAAAATGACAAAAGCCAAAAAAGGACAAAATATTTCAGACCAAAACCTGTAGGGAAGCAAAAAAGGTAAAAATGTAATAAAATAATAAAGCTGTAATAACAGCAACAGGAAAATGAAATTAGATTAGATCAAGGACTATGAAGACAGAACTAAGCACAAATGACCATAAATATATTTAATAAAATAAAAACAATAGTCTAAATAATGAACATCAGCAGCTGTGAGAGATTTTAGTGATGCTGGTTTTCTAAGATCTTCCCCCAGTTTCTAATCCAAGCAGGAAGTTATGTAAGTGTAACATCACACATGTGGTCCCTCGGAGTCCCCAACATAAATTACTGGACTAATTAGGATTAATTAGGATTAATTAGGAAAGCAAGACTTGGTAAATTACATTTATCCATTTGGAATGTTCTCCTCAGAGACTACTCCTAATGAATAAAAGTGTGTGTGTGTGTGTGTGTGTGTGTGTGTGTGTGTGTGTGTGTGTGTGTGTGTGTGTGTGTGTGTGTGTGTGTGTGTGTGTGTGTGTGTGTGTGTGTGTGTGTGTGTGTGTGTGTGAGTGACCTGGGCATTAACATCAGTCTATAATTGGAAGCTCATTATGTGGCTGATATAACAGAGACACTCAGGGGACATTGACTCTGCTAGCGATGCAACACTGGACGTGTTCCTACAGAACAGAGTTCACCTCACACACGTTAAAAACCTCCTTCATGATAACGAGTCATGGATCATGTCAGCGTGTTTCTCTAATAATATTACATTTTATTTACTTTTATCCTCAGTCTCTCTCTTTGACTGACTTGCATCTCTAGAATGTTCAGAAGGTCAGAAGAAGAAGATCAGGAAGAATCAGGCTGTTAAACTGATGAATTATATAAATATAATTTTAAATAATAAGTTATGTGTTCTCTCCACATTAAATGTTTTCCAGAAGCACATGAATACGATAGATATCATGTATGTTGAAGAGCTGCTGGAAAAACGACTTGTCTTCCACATGAAATTAGGATGAAGATGTTTCTTTTATGATTCTAATCCAGTAATTTCTAGCTGTGGCTCAGCATTTAACCCCTTGATGCCTGCATATATTTATAATTGTATAAAAAAAATATTTGTGGTTTTGCTTTCAATCTGATGGTAAATTAATTAGAGATTGTTAATTTGTCTATAGCACATAAAATAAGTTTAGTTTTAGTTTAAAATAAGTTATTAATACGACATTAATGGAAACCAATGATACATTTATTATTGAAGACACAAAACTATTATTATTATTATATACAATTATTTACACTATTATTTACACTATAACTAGTTACTATAACTATATATTAACTACTATACTATAACTAGTAACTATAACTATATACTAACTACTATACTATAACTAGTAACTATAACTATATACTAACTACTATACTATAACTAGTAACTATAACTATATACTAACTACTATACTATAACTAGTAACTATAACTATATACTAACTACTATACTATAACTAGTAACTATAACTATATACTAACTACTATACTATAACTAGTTACTATAACTATATACTAACTACTATACTATAACTAGTAACTATAACTATATACTAACTACTATACTATAACTAGTTACTATAACTATATATTAACTACTATACTATAACTAGTTACTATAACTATATACTAACTACTATACTATAACTAGTAACTATAACTATATACTAACTACTATACTATAACTAGTAACTATAACTATATACTAACTACTATACTATAACTAGTAACTATAACTATATACTAACTACTATACTATAACTAGTTTCTATAACTATATACTAACTACTATACTATAACTAGTAACTATAACTATATACTAACTACTATACTATAACTAGTAACTATAACTATATACTAACTACTATACTATAACTAGTAACTATAACTATATACTAACTACTATACTATAACTAGTTACTATAACTATATACTAACTACTATACTATAACTAGTTACTATAACTATATATTAACTACTATACTATAACTAGTTACTATAACTATATACTAACTACTATACTATAACTAGTAACTATAACTATATACTAACTACTATACTATAACTAGTAACTATAACTATATACTAACTACTATACTATAACTAGTAACTATAACTATATACTAACTACTATACTATAACTAGTTTCTATAACTATATACTAACTACTATACTATAACTAGTAACTATAACTATATACTAACTACTATACTATAACTAGTAACTATAACTATATATTAACTACTATACTATAACTAGTTACTATAACTATATACTAACTACTATACTATAACTAGTAACTATAACTATATACTAACTACTATACTATAACTAGTTTCTATAACTATATACTAACTACTATACTATAACTAGTAACTATAACTATATACTAACTACTATACTATAACTAGTAACTATAACTATATACTAACTACTATACTATAACTAGTAACTATAACTATATACTAACTACTATACTATAACTAGTAACTATAACTATATACTAACTACTATACTATAACTAGTAACTATAACTATATACTAACTACTATACTATAACTAGTTTCTATAACTATATACTAACTACTATACTATAACTAGTAACTATAACTATATACTAACTACTATACTATAACTAGTAACTATAACTATATACTAACTACTATACTATAACTAGTTTCTATAACTATATACTAACTACTACACTATAACTAGTAACTATAACTATATACTAACTACTATACTATAACTAGTTACTATAACTATATACTAACTACTATACTATAACTAGTAACTATAACTATATACTAACTACTATACTATAACTAGTTACTATAACTATATATTAACTACTATATATTAACTACTATACTATAACTAGTTACTATAACTATATACTAACTACTATACTATAACTAGTAACTATAACAACTATAACTGACCAGTGACCCACAGCATCTGAATCAGCTCCTGTGTTGAACAGCCTTAGCTGGACCTCCATGTTTCTGCTATTGAAACTCACTTTAACAAACCATTGGAGGTAGAATGTATCTGTTATCTCTGCTGCAGGGGAATGGAAACGGTTTGATGGGAATTCATGAAAATAGATGTTAAAGGGTTAAAGGCAAAAACACTGAATAAACAGCTTCACGTTAACAATCTGTGTTTCTCCAACACTGCTACCTGAGCTAATGCTAACGTCCGAAGAATAAAATCCTTTATCCTGTTAAAGAACATTAAGAAGTTTATCATCACATAGTTGTAGCTGCACACAGGAAATACAGAGAAGACAGCTAAAGTAAAAAAGATGACATATTTAACAGGTTTAATTATTTTAGTCATTTTAATTGAGAAAATAATGACTAGGTCTAAACTAAAAGTGAAGAATCTCCTCAGCTGATTTTAGAAACTCATTTATTTGCAGCTTTTATGCCACAGGTGAGCAGATTATTTCTGTTGTGTAACAGCTCAGTTTACCTGTGTGACCTCTATGTGTGAAGCCTCTTTCTTACATAACTCACCTTTTCCATTATATATGTTCATATAAACTACTCTCAGGGTCATCCAGTCCTGGATGTAGCTTAAAGAATCTCTAAATGAATCCTAATTGATGAGTAGGTGGAAGGTTTTTACAGCTGAAACTGGTTGATTCACCTTTAAATGTGTCTCCTGATTCTCATCTGACCAAACTGCTGCTATTCTGAGCTTGTTGCTCTCCTTCAGATACCTTTCTGTTGTCCTCTGTCCTCACCAGTGTCACATCTTTTACATTTCTTCAACATTCCACTTTAATGTCATCACTGTCCTCTTCCTGCTCCTCCTGCTCCTCCTGCTCCTCCTCCTCCTCCTGTCAGTCTCTCTTGTGAATGGACAGTCATTGACAGAGATTGAGAATGGGACTCTGCAGCCACTGAGGAATGTGACCGAACGCTGCAGCTCCAGTTATTCATAGCTCTGCTCTACTTTCTCAGCAGCAGCAGCAGCAGCAGCTGAAGACGTGGACACAAACACTGATTCACCTTCTTCATTATTACCATGACGATGATGAGACTGAGTCACACATACGTGCAAACTTATCTAGTTCTGACAAATTCTAATGAAATTACCGTCACTAAGTTAGCGGAATCTGTTTTTCTCTACAATGTCTTTTAATTACCACTTACTGAGAAATTGCATATAAACAGTTTTTTGGTTAACCTCTCAAATAAATTAGATTAAATAGGACTTTATTGATCCTTTGGGAGGTTCCTCAGGGAAAGTGAAGTTCCAACACTTCACATCCAGACTGATATAAAACTATGGACACACACACAAGAGAAATATGAGAAAAAAAACACCAACAGAGAAAATAAATAGAAATAAAAATGTGTGTAAATGTCTATACACACCTTTATTATTATTATTACTACATGGTTGTTGTAAAGGTCACATGGTCTGAGGTAGGTGAGTAGATAATTACACATGGAATTATTAGAAAAACAAATTACACATGATTACACTTAATTATTTTATATAATATTATGAATAATATAAATATCTAGATTATAGGACAAGTATAATAGATATAAGGTACAAGTCAAGATATTAAATGGAGAAACATAATATATACAATAATAAAAATATAATAAAATAAAAATAAATAAATAAAATAATGAAAGAAATGAAATGGCTCCAATGAATTTCCTTCAGTGTTTTTCTGTCAGCATAATTTTGTTTTTCAAACAGAATGTGACGTTGAGCAGCAAAACCACATCGTTTTATATCAACTGATGAAATCTGACACATGAAAACGATGAAAACACACGATTAAAACTGTAAATATCTTGAAGTATTCAAGACACAATTAGCTTCAGTAGCTTTGAATCAGGATTCTAGTTTTTTCTCTGATGTGTTTTAATTACTGAGGAAATGAACAGTTTTTAGGTTGATCACTCAAATAAGTTGAAAAGCATCAAGTGAATTTTCTTCAGTAGTTTTCAGCTTGTTCACGTTTCTTAGCTTTAAAATATAATTCACATTTAGAATTTTATATAAAATCAATTAATAAGAATAATAATTATCAGCAGCGGCTGTGGTTGTGATTATTATTTTAATGGAAGCTTAACGAAAGTTCAGTCAGGAAATCCTAATCGTTTCCTGCTTCATTCTCTCATGTTACGTAACACGGCTGATAAACGTTAAACCAGCTGATCACATCTGCTGTCTAAACCGACCAATAGCGTGGCTCCACCTCCTCCCTGTCAGCCAATCAGCTCACTGCTGCCTCCCCGTCATTTTCAATTTAACCGTTATCTCAAGATCATTAATTATTCGTTTGAATCCACTAATTATTTAATTTTCTCGCAGTAACAAGGTCATTATCCAACAAGACAATGACACTGAAGCTGTTTCACATTTTAAAACCTTTGTTTTCTCTTTGTGAACATAATATTTGTACATATATTCATTATCTGTGCTTTATTTTGAAAAACAATAGATGCACAAATGTGTGTGATCTGATAGAAGCAGCTTCAGATAAATTAACTCACTGTCATCGAATAAAAGTTTTTTTTAAATCTCAAGATCACAACATTGAAATAGCAACTGAAAAATGGACGCTCAGGGTTTCCGTAGTTTCACATCATAATGTCCTAAATGTTTGTTTTTAACTTCTGCAAATAGTTTAATGAATGAATAATAAATGACTAACAGAATAACCTCTGTTCCTATGTGTGATGATGACAACTGAGTTTCCACACACACACACACACACACACACACACACACACACACACACACACACACACACACACACACACACACACACACACACACACACACACACACACACACACACACACACACCAAGGCCACAGAGAACATCCTCCTGACCCTGAGTTGGCCTTGATGTTGGTCACTGCATCCAGGATAAAGCTTTTATTCATGCAGAGATAGGTTGAGTGCTCCATTAATCACATACTCTCCTTAAGCACATATTATATTCCACAGTGGGTTTTTATTTGAAAAGCTTATGGAACCATAAAGATATCATCAGAGCAGCTGATGTTACGGTGACACATCAGGCTGGAAGGGCACGTTATCTTTGTTATTCACATAATTCAGCTCACTCATCACTCATGAATAGGTTTAAAGCAACTGAATTAAACAAAGATGAAAAACAAAGATCCTAGAACACCAGCATCATCTCATGATTAAAACTGTAAATATAATGAAGTATTCAAGACAATCAGCTTCAGTAGCTTTGAATCAGGATTCTAGTTTCAGCCAAAGGGTTTTGGTATCGCTGCTTTTTGAATGCAAACATACTGCGGAGTTGCTAAAGGTCTCATATCATTTTACATGTTACATACTGAAAAAAGGAGAAATGCTCACAGCCTGGATTTAGAGGCTTTAAAGTTTCACACCTTGTTTTTGCTTCCTTGACTTTATGATGTCATACAGTAGCTGTGTAGAGGCTCCGCCCACCTGCCTCACACCAAAGTTTTTCAGTCTTCCAAATGAAGGCTCATGAATATTTATGATATATTTCTGGAGCTGCAGCTCCAGATATGGATGTTTTAAGATGCCAACATGTATGAGCCAAAACTTTAAAATAATCACCCTTAAAGTGCCAAAGGTAACAAAAGTCCTGCTAGAAGTCCTAACTAGAAGCTCTGAAATACAGTGATGTGTTAATTTCATTAATTAAATACATGTGGAGACAAAGAGAGCAGGTTCCTCTGGTTCTGTCTTCTCATGGACTAGATCTGCTGCTGAAACTACATGTTCTAATTGTATGAAATTACATAATTATCCTTCAGGTATAACTGGCTTAGAGAGAGCGGGAATAGCTGTTCGTTTCCTTTATGATGGGTTTCCATTCACAGCAGCAGCAGCAATGTTTTTACTGTCATTAAAAGCTTCTGTTATCAGGAGCTTTAATAGGCAGAATAATGATGGAGCAGAAGGACAGAATATTCTAAATGTGCTGTTTGGTTTTTCATTTAGGTGCAGGAGCATAAAAAAGAAGTCACACTGAACTTTATCATCACTGGCCATTAAACACGACTCAAAGGAAATAAATCCCATCTAAAAATATCTTGTTTTTGGTACAATTTGTCCAATAATGAGGATAATTATCTTGAGTTTCATTGGCAGATCAGCTGATTCCAAGATTTTCCTTGGTTATGGTTTTGAATTTTTATCATGATCTTGTTTTTCTTCTCATATTTGTGTATTTTCATAATAATATTAATAAACTCTAAGCTCCTTTTCATAACAACTCAATGTACTTTAGAAGGAAATGATATTAAAACAAAAATACCCTTTTAACTAAAAAACAATATAAGAAACATTAAAACAATTATCTCTGTAAAATAACAGGGAGTGTGTTCCACAACTTTGAGGCAGATACAGAAGCCTTATCTCATAGTATTTTTGTATTTTTAACTCGTACTTAGATTTTCATCATAATATACAATCATGTTTTGCAGGTTAAAGGTTTAACATCACATCCAGCAGAACATCTGTGAGTATCAGAGTGATCTCATTCATCCTTTTCTTTTGTTTTGATACTCGCTGCTAAATATAGACTCAAAATAACCTTATTGGATGGCTCTCCCTGCTGTGACGTGGGAGCTGTGAATTGCATCTGTGTGCATGGACACACACACACACACACACACACACACACACACACACACACACACACACACACACACACACACACACACACACACACACACACACTCTGTGACATGTGAATGTGCACTTTAGTTTGTGCATCATTTCTAATGGTAACGCTTGGCTGATGCTGCCAGCACGGAGGATTATGTTAAATCAAACGTGAGCTTTAATCTGGGCGAGTTTTTGAGTGGGAAACGGAGCTTTCTGTTGACCCAGATGCTTTTATATATTTATAGCAGCATTCCACTTGTGTTTTGAATGCAATGAGGTCCATGTGAGAGTATTTTAGGCTTTACTGGCAGTGCATCCTGATTCAATGCTTAACTACAATCATACAAATCTGGTGTTGTGGACAAAATTTAAAGGAATATTCCACATAAAGGTTTATTTCAATTATTCTGTGTACAATAATTACAGTGAAATAATGTGCAGTAATCTTTTATTTTTATGTTGTTTTCTGTGTAATTGTATGTCAACTCCAGAGGAAACCTTGACAGTTCATGTTTCTGTTTTTTATACCTGCATACTTCCATGAATTGTGTTTCATGATGTTATGTTGTGGTTTAGGTGTGGTTCGGTTTAGGTCAGTGTTAGGAAAAGATCATGGGTTAAAATGATCTCTGCACAAAATGTCAGTTAAAGGTGGTGATGAACAGACGTCTACTCCACATTTTCCATCTCCATGAAACAAAGCACTGATCCATCCACCCAAACCTCCTCAACTACGTCACCACGTCTGAACCTTTGACTCAACGTAGCCGTGGTTTCAGAATCAGAAACTGTCATTGTTTCCCTCTGAGACTGAGCTGCTTACTGTTGAAGCTTTATTTGAACTATGTTAACATTATATGAAGCACTGAAGTCGGCATGTTGGTTATTCTATTCTGTTGTATTGTAGTGTGTCCTTCATAGCACTGTGTTCAGCGCTGTGCTCAGTGTCAGGCTGTTGACTCACTGTCATTTAAAAGTGATTCATGAGCAGCGATAACACATTATCAGAGATAAGTACCCCCATTACACTGCTGCATCATGTCTTAGAAATCTATTGTTTCAGCGACTTTTCAAATAAGTGAAATAATATAGAATTAAGTTCCACGAAATAGTTGTTGCTGAGGTTGTTGCTGAGGTCATTTGACTTGATCCTAAGGTTGATAGTGAAGTTGTTGCTCAGGTTTTTGAGGTTGTTGCTGAGGTTGTTGCTGAGGTCATTGAAGTTGTTGCTGAGGTTGTTGAGGTTGTTGATGAGGTTGTTGCTGAGGTTGATGCTGAGGTCATTGAGGTTGATGCTGAGGTTGTTGAGGTTGTTGTTGAGGTTGATGCTGAGGTCATTGAGGTTGATGCTGAGGTTGTTGAGGTTGTTGTTGAGGTTGATGCTGAGGTCATTGAGGTTGATGCTGAGGTTGTTGAGGTTGTTGATGAGGTTGTTGCTGAGGTTGTTGCTGAGGTTGTTGCTGAGGTCATTGAGGTTGATGCTGAGGTTGTTGAGGTTGTTGCTGAGGTTGTTGTTGAGGTTGATGCTGAGGTCATTGAGGTTGATGCTGAGGTTGTTGAGGTTGTTGATGAGGTTGTTGCTGAGGTTGTTGAGGTTGTTGAGGTTGTTGATGAGGTTGTTGCTGAGGTTGTTGAGGTTGTTGATGAGGGTGTTGATGAGGTTGTTGCTGAGGTTGTTGAGGTTGTTGATGAGGTTGTTGAGGTTGTTGATGAGGTTGTTGCTGAGGTTGTTGAGGTTGTTGATGAGGTTGTTGAGGTTGTTGATGAGGTTGTTGCTGAGGTTGTTGAGGTTGTTGATGAGGTTGTTGAGGTTGTTGATGAGGTTGTTGCTGAGGTTGATGCTGAGGTCATTGAGGTTGATGCTGAGGTTGTTGAGGTTGTTGTTGAGGTTGATGCTGAGGTCATTGAGGTTGATGCTGAGGTTGTTGAGGTTGTTGATGAGGTTGTTGCTGAGGTTGTTGAGGTTGTTGATGAGGGTGTTGCTGAGGTCATTTGACTTGATCCTAAGGTTGATAGTGAAGTTGTTGCTGAGGTTTTTGAGGTTGTTGCTGAGGTTGTTGCTGAGGTTGTTGCTGAGGTCATTTGACTTGATCCTAAGGTTGATAGTGAAGTTGTTGCTGAGGTTTTTGAGGTTGTTGCTGAGGTTGTTGCTGAGGTTGTTGCTGAGGTTGTTGCTGAGGTCATTTGACTTGATCCTAAGGTTGATAGTGAAGTTGTTGCTCAGGTTTTTGAGGTTGTTGCTGAGGTTGTTGCTGAGGTTGTTGCTGAGGTCATTGAAGTTGTCGTTGAGGTTGTTGCTGAGGTCATTGAGGTTGTTGATGAGGTTGTTGCTGAGGTTGTTGAGGGTGTTGATAAGGTTGTTGCTGAGGTTGTTGCTGAGGTCATTGAGGTCGTTGTTGAGGTTGTTGCTGAGGTCATTGAGGTTGTTGCTGAGGTTGTTGAGGTTGTTGTTGAGGTTGTTGAGGTTGTTGTTGAGGTTGTTGAGGTTGTTGAGGTTGTTGTTGAGGTTGTTGCTGAGGTCATTGAGGGTGATGCTGAGGTTGTTGAGGTTGTTGTTGAGGTTGTTGCTGAGGTTGTTGCTGAGGTCATTGAGGTTGATGCTGAGGTTGTTGAGGTTGTTGTTGAGGTTGTTGCTGAGGTTGTTGAGGTTGTTGCTGAGGTTGTTGAGGTTGTTGCTGAGGTTGTTGCTGAGGTCATTGAGGTTGTTGCTGAGGTTGTTGAGGTTGTTGATGAGGTTGTTGCTGAGGTTGTTGCTGAGGTCATTGAGGTTGATGCTGAGATTGTTGAGGTTGATGTTAAGGTTGTTGCTGAGGTCATTTGACTCAATCCTGAGGTTTGTAGTGAGGTTGATGCTGATGTTGTTGAGGTTGTTGCTGAGATTGCTGCTGAGATTGCTGAGGTCATTTGGTTTGATGCTAAGGTTGTTAGTGAGGTTGAAGCTGAGGTTGTTGAGATTGTTGCTGATGTTGTTGAGGTTGTTGCTGAGGCCATTGTTGAGGTCCTTGATGCTGATGATAAGGTTGATAATGAGGTTGTTGCTGAGGTCATTCTCAAATTGGCTCCACATTGATAAACTATATATAAAATATGAACATGTTTTACATGTAGGGTGACACAGTGGAGCAGTGGCTAGAGCTGTTCCCTCATAGCAGAAGGTCCAGGTTCTAGTCCTTGTCCAAGTTCTAGTCCTGGTCCAGGTTCCAGTCCTTTGTCTGGGTCCTTTCTGTGTGGAGTTTCATGTTCTCTCTGTGTCTGGTGGGTTTTCACCAGGTTCTCCAGCTTCCTCCTACAGTCCAAACACATGCTGAGGTTAATTGGAGACTCTAAATCACTGTAGGAGGGAGGGTGTGTGTGTGTGTGTGTGTGTGTGTGTGTGTGTGTGTGTGTGTGTGTGTGTGTGTGTGTGTGTGCTCCATGATAGGCTGCTACCTGTCTGGGTGGATCCTGCCTCTCACCTGTAATGAGCTGTGATTGGCTGCAGCAGACCATGTGACCCTAATGAGGAATAAGCAGGTATAGAAGATGACTGACTGGCTCTTACATCTATTTAATGGTTAAAACAAGTAGCATAGTAAACTATAATATAACACAGCCTCTATAATCTTTGATACTTGATGTACATTTTGCTTGTAATACTTTTGTACTTTTACTGGAGTAACATTGTCAATTCAGGATTTGTAGTTGCCTATTTAAAGATGATTTTATGAATGAACATGTCTATTTTTACTGAAGTGTGTGAGTATTGGTGCAGCTCCAGACGCCATGATGACTGTATCCTGGTTCATTCATAAACAGCAGAGTGGTGTCTGAGCTGTGGCTGCAGCTACCCGCCTTCCTTTTGTTCTGCAGATTTCAGGCCACACGGAAACACGGGAGACAGCCTCGTATGACGAGAGACTCAGACGAGTCGGGACGGAATTAGACGTTTTTACAGGAAAATTGAATCTGTGGGAGGATATGCTGAGTGATCACCATAAACAGAGAAAAAGCTGCTATATGTTTTCCCTGCCTGTATGAGGCAGACGGCCAT
>CM060484.1:31119441-31204441 GCA_030544235.1 Lepturacanthus savala
CTAACTACTATACTATAACTAGTAACTATAACTATATACTAACTACTATACTATAACTAGTTACTATAACTATGTACTAACTACTATACTATAACTATGTACTAACTACTATACTATAACTAGTAACTATAACTATATACTAACTACTATACTATAACTAGTTACTATAACTATATACTAACTACTATACTATAACTAGTAACTATAACTATATACTAACTACTATACTATAACTAGTAACTATAACTATATACTAACTACTATACTATAACTAGTAACTATAACTATATACTAACTACTATACTATAACTAGTAACTATAACTATATACTAACTACTATACTATAACTAGTAACTATAACTATATACTAACTACTATACTATAACTAGAGGGGTCAGGGGTCAACCAAACATCTTTGTAAAGTCATCCAGTGAATTGGACCCTTTAGTTCTTACTCGTGGAATTCATTCATTAGTTGTGGTTCTTGTTGAGGCTCAGATGAACTTTGAACTTTGAGCATTTGAAGACAGTCTGGTCTTTACATGTTGGTCATTTACAGCGTTGCTGCTCACTTTCAGCCACTGACCAGTGACCCACAGCATCTGAATCAGCTCCTGTGTTGAACAGCCTTAGCTGGACCTCCATGTTTCTGCTATTGAAACTCACTTTAACAAACCATTGGAGGTAGAATGTATCTGTTATCTCTGCTGCAGGGGAATGGAAACGGTATGACGCACATATGCAACAATAGGCTTTAAAGGGTTAAATATCACAGAGCTCCTCCCGTCACCACCATGACGTCCATGTGGTCCATCAGCAGCAGTTTGCTCCAGGAGAGGATGCCAGGTTGGGATGAAACGCAGCCCGAGGGACTGTGTGTGTATTTGTGATAACACCCGCTGTAATCCGATTACGCCGCTGTAATCCGATTGCATAGCAGAGGTAAACACAGCGGCTGCTGATCAGTGAACTCACCTCATCCAGAAGGTCTCTAGATGTCTAAATAATATTTTCTAACACTGTTGGGGCATGTTTTATGTCCTCTCAGCTGTGGCAGGGTTCACTTATTATTAACTACTGAGTGAGGGTTCAGATTGTTTCTTGAGAACCGCCCATCCGATCCACTTCATACGAGACGCTGCACTTTCTTGTTTCTTCAGCAACACACCAACCAAGTGTAAAGTCAATCTAAAGAACGATTCTCTAAATATGTGAATGACAGCCATACATGTACAGACTGATAGCGACTTCCTTTATAGGTAGATGATGCTGCTGCAGCGCCACCTATTGGTCAAATGGCACCAAACGTGTCCTGATCGCTCTGGCATCATATCTACACATGTTCACCAAACATGGTTCCAACAGCACACAGTGCTCAGGAGATATAACATGCTTTGTAATGAAAGAGCTGCACACAGCATTTAAGTAATAATCAGTAGTAATGTTGTTTTTTCTTAACCACATTTGTAAAGGAAAAATGATTGATTGGCTGATTTGGAGAATCAAAGAGATTCTAAGACTTATGGTTGAAGAATTTTGGACCAAAACATAAAGTTTTTTGTTAGAGCATAATGGAAAAAGAAAAATCTACCCTTTATTGGACTATTTGTACCACATACTGGATAGTTTCACTAGCTAAGATACCATTTTTTACAGTGTGCTTGACATTCTCATTAATTCATCGGAGGCTTTAATGGCTAAAGGTTAGAAAAGGGGAATAAAAAACAGGAAACATGTGACGTGAGCTTTTTTTAATTATTACTAAAGTCTCTTTTTCGTTGTTTTTGTGGGCAGTGTCATGTTGAATGAAAAGTATAAATACATATCACATGCAGCCGTTTATATTTTCAGTTCCTGGATGATGATTTTAGGTTGTGGCCTCGACTCAACAGTGACCAGACAAAAACAACAGCAAGTACAGAAAGTGGAGGAAAACTATAATTAGCTTTGGAAAGAGCGCTGCTGTAATCAGATATATTCTGTCATTGTGGGCAGACGTTCGCTGCACAATCATCGTATGTTTTATTCTTAGCTTCTCCCTCAACTGACTCTGACTTCTTATGCAGATGGTTCAGTCAGTTCAAACAACTCCAACTACTCTGTAATTACATTACTCACTGCTTTTCCCTAATCAGGTGTCATACTGTAAGTGCACAGTTGGTATTAAAACAATTATGGGCTTTTTTGCGATGTGCTCTTGTCATGGTTTGTAATCACATAAAGGAACAAAACAGCGAGACTTTGATTACCTACAGCAGCACAAGAACAGGATAATTTGTCCCAGAATAGGCAAAGTGCCGCTCTGTTGTTGTCAAGTGTTTGTGAACAGGTTCCACCTACATGTTCACACACGGAGGCTTTTTCTGTGTCTTCAAGTACTTATTGTTCTTTCCACTTACAGCATGAATGAATGAGAAAGGTCAAATGTGACAGGAACCGCAGACAGATAAAAAGTCACAGAGGCTTTAAAAGTTCAGCAAAGGTGGACAAAGTTCACTTAGTAAAAGTAAAAATACTGTTGTCCACAGGAACAAGTAAAAGTCCTGAAATGAAAATGTTACTTCAGTAAAACTATGGAAGAATTATCAGCAAAATTCATGGTGGTGGTCATTATGCAGACTGTGTTAAATGGAGAAAATCTCATTGTGATCATCATGTATCATGATTTTTAATAATGATAATAGTAACAATAATAATAAAACACTATATTCATATATCTTCAAGTCAAAGTGAATAACAATATATATATATATATATATATATATATATATATATATATATATATATATATAAATATTATTAAATTGTTTTTAATGTTGTTTTCTTTTTTCGATCATAGATGATCATAGATGTCATAAATGTAATGTCAAGTAGCATCACTTGGAAAATACTCAAGTACAAGTACCTCAAAGTACTACCTAATTGTAGTACTTGAGTAAACATATGAATTTGAGATTAACTGTAAAAGTACTGCATTATAATGTTTGGCATTGGTACAAATTTAAAAAGGAAAAAGACAATTTAATAGAATGTTAATGTATATTGATTTGTGCAAAATATTAGAACCATGAAGTAATTGTCAGATAAATGTAGTGGAATAGTAAATAGCAGTTTTTGAAATGGAAAAGAAACAAATCTGTAGAAATACTGACATTTATTCCAGTGTAAACTCGTCTTAACGATGTGTTTGTAGACACGGTTAATGAAAATATATGTTGATCCATGTGAGGTGGCACATAAACGTATTTACAGAGCAGTGACCTGCTGCTTTAAAGCTGCAGTTTGTTTTTGAAGCCTCAGAACAACAACACCTTTCTATTCCTGTGGTGGTTCAGCTGCAGAACCGAAGCGTCTCCGCGTCTCTAATGACACGCTGCAAACGATCTGATCAACCAAAACCTGTAATTACTGCAGCAGCTAATGAGGAGCTGGACGATTACACCTGGTTTATTGACCTGTGGTCAAACACAAACATGAGATTCTACGTTATGAACAGGAAGAGATTGACTGAAGTTTAACTGACAACAGAGACGTTATTAACACTATATACACAATGTATAGCTGTAAAAAAAACTCTATATATACACTTTATATCTGTCAACAACAATATATAAACACTTTATATCTGTCAACAACACTGTATAAACACTTTATACCTGTCAACAACAATATATAAACACTTTATATCTGTCAACAACACTATATAAACACTTTATATCTGTCAACAACACTATATAAACACTTTATACCAGTCAACAACACGATATAAACACTTTATACCTGTCAACAACAATATATAAACACTTTATATCTGTCAACAACACTATATAAACACTTTATACCTGTCAACAACACGATATAAACACTTTATACCTGTCAACAACAATATATAAACACTTTATATCTGTCAACAACACTATATAAACACTTTATACCTGTCAACAACACGATATAAACACTTTATACCTGTCAACAACAATATATAAACACTTTATATCTGTCAACAACACTATATAAACACTTTATACCTGTCAACAACACTGTATAAACACTTTATATCTGTCAACAATAATATATAAACACTTTATATCTGTCAACAACACTGTATAAACACTTTATATCTGTCAACAATAATATATAAACACTTTATATCTGTCAAAAACAATGTATAAACACTTTATACCTGTCAACAACAATATATAAACACTTTATACCTGTCAACAACAATATATAAACACTTTATACCTGTCAACAACACTATATAAACACTTTATATCTGTCAACAACACTGTATAAACACTTTATATCTGTCAACAACAATGTATAAACACTTTATACCTGTCAACAACACTATATAAACACTTTATACCTGTCAACAACACTATATAAACACTTTATACCTGTCAACAACACGGTATAAACACTTTATATCTGTCAAAAACAATGTATAAACACTTTATACCTGTCAACAACAATATATAAACACTTTATACCTGTCAACAACAATATATAAACACTTTATACCTGTCAACAACACTATATAAACACTTTATACCTGTCAACAACACTGTATAAACACTTTATACCAGTCAACAACAATATATAAACACTTTATACCTGTCAACAACAATATATAAACACTTTATACCTGTCAACAACAATATATAAACACTTTATACATGTCAATGACAATATATAAACACTTTATACCTGTCAACAATAATATATAAACACTTTATACCTGTCAACAACAATATATAAACACTTTATATCTGTCAATAACACTATATATACACTTTATATCTGTCAACAACAATATATAAACACTTTATATCTGTCAACAACACTGTATAAACACTTTATACCTGTCAACAACAATATATAAACACTTTATATCTGTCAACAACACTATATAAACACTTTATATCTGTCAACAACACTATATAAACACTTTATACCAGTCAACAACACGATATAAACACTTTATACCTGTCAACAACAATATATAAACACTTTATATCTGTCAACAACACTATATAAACACTTTATACCTGTCAACAACACGATATAAACACTTTATACCTGTCAACAACAATATATAAACACTTTATATCTGTCAACAACACTATATAAACACTTTATACCTGTCAACAACACGATATAAACACTTTATACCTGTCAACAACAATATATAAACACTTTATATCTGTCAACAACACTATATAAACACTTTATACCTGTCAACAACACTGTATAAACACTTTATATCTGTCAACAATAATATATAAACACTTTATATCTGTCAACAACACTGTATAAACACTTTATATCTGTCAACAATAATATATAAACACTTTATATCTGTCAAAAACAATGTATAAACACTTTATACCTGTCAACAACAATATATAAACACTTTATACCTGTCAACAACAATATATAAACACTTTATACCTGTCAACAACACTATATAAACACTTTATATCTGTCAACAACACTGTATAAACACTTTATATCTGTCAACAACAATGTATAAACACTTTATACCTGTCAACAACACTATATAAACACTTTATACCTGTCAACAACACTATATAAACACTTTATACCTGTCAACAACACGGTATAAACACTTTATATCTGTCAAAAACAATGTATAAACACTTTATACCTGTCAACAACAATATATAAACACTTTATACCTGTCAACAACAATATATAAACACTTTATACCTGTCAACAACACTATATAAACACTTTATACCTGTCAACAACACTGTATAAACACTTTATACCAGTCAACAACAATATATAAACACTTTATACCTGTCAACAACAATATATAAACACTTTATACCTGTCAACAACAATATATAAACACTTTATACATGTCAATGACAATATATAAACACTTTATACCTGTCAACAATAATATATAAACACTTTATACCTGTCAACAACAATATATAAACACTTTATATCTGTCAATAACACTATATAAACACTTTATACCTGTCAACAACAATATATAAACACTTTATATCTGTCAATAACACTATATAAACACTTTATATCTGTCAACAACAATATATAAACACTTTATACCTGTCAACAACAATATATAAACACTTTATACCTGTCAACAACAATATATAAACACTTTATACCTGTCAACAACAATATATAAACACTTTATACCTGTCAACAACAATATATAAACACTTTATACCTGTCAACAACACTATATAAACACTTTATATCTGTCAACAACACTGTATAAACACTTTATATCTGTCAACAACAATGTATAAACACTTTATACCTGTCAACAACACTATATAAACACTTTATACCTGTCAACAACACTATATAAACACTTTATACCTGTCAACAACACGGTATAAACACTTTATATCTGTCAAAAACAATGTATAAACACTTTATACCTGTCAACAACAATATATAAACACTTTATACCTGTCAACAACAATATATAAACACTTTATACCTGTCAACAACACTATATAAACACTTTATACCTGTCAACAACACTATATAAACACTTTATACCTGTCAACAACACTGTATAAACACTTTATACCAGTCAACAACAATATATAAACACTTTATACCTGTCAACAACAATATATAAACACTTTATACCTGTCAACAACAATATATAAACACTTTATACATGTCAATGACAATATATAAACACTTTATACCTGTCAACAATAATATATAAACACTTTATACCTGTCAACAACAATATATAAACACTTTATATCTGTCAATAACACTATATAAACACTTTATACCTGTCAACAACAATATATAAACACTTTATATCTGTCAATAACACTATATAAACACTTTATATCTGTCAACAACAATATATAAACACTTTATACCTGTCAACAACAATATATAAACACTTTATACCTGTCAACAACAATATATAAACACTTTATACCTGTCAACAACAATATATAAACACTTTATACATGTCAATAACAATATATAAACACTTTATACATGTCAACAACAATATATAAACACTTTATACCTGTCAATAACAATATATAAACACTTTATACCTGTCAACAACAATGTATAAACACTTTATACCTGTCAACAACAATATATAAACACTTTATACCTGTCAATAACAATATATAAACACTTTATACATGTCAATAACAATATATAAACACTTTATACCTGTCAACAACAATATATAAACACTTTATACCTGTCAACAACAATATATAAACACTTTATACCTGTCAACAACAATATATAAACACTTTATACATGTCAATAACAATATATAAACACTTTATACATGTCAACAACAATATATAAACACTTTATACCTGTCAACAACACGATATAACCACTTTATACCTGTCAACAACAATATATAAACACTTTATACCTGTCAACAACAATATATAAACACTTTATACCTGTCAACAACAATATATAAACACTTTATACATGTCAATAACAATATATAAACACTTTATACATGTCAACAACAATATATAAACACTTTATACCTGTCAACAACACGATATAACCACTTTATACCTGTCAACAACAATATATAAACACTTTATACCTGTCAATAACAATATATAAACACTTTATACCTGTCAACAACAATATATAAACACTTTATACCTGTCAATAACAATATATAAACACTTTATACCTGTCAACAACAATATATAAACACTTTATACATGTCAATAACAATATATAAACACTTTATACCTGTCAACAACAATATATAAACACTTTATACCTGTCAATAACAATATATAAACACTTTTTACCTGTCAACAACAATATATAACCACTTTATACATGTCAACAACAATATATAAACACTTTATACCTGTCAACAACAATATATAAACACTTTATACCTGTCAACAACACTATATAAACACTTTATACATGTCAACAACAATATATAAACACTTTATATCTGTCAACAACACTATATAAACACTTTATACCTGTCAACAACAATATATAAACACTTTATACCAGTCAACAACAATATATAAACACTTTATACCTGTCAACAACAATATATAAACACTTTATACCAGTCAACAACAATATATAAACACTTTATACCTGTCAATAACAATATATAAACACTTTATACCTGTCAACATTTGCTGATTTTCCCCTTTAAATGACTTTTGTTCATATTATTTTTCTTGTTTATGGTTTTGTCATCATACTCAGATTGAAACAAACAGTGATATTACACAGGTGTGATTCAGACAGTAATGATTTTAATAGAGATTACAGATAAATCTAATCTGTAGTTTAATCTGATGATCACAACATGTTCATATCAAGACGATTCTTTACTTTTATAAAATCTCCACATTTATTTCATGAACAGGGATTAACGTTTGGAGAAACGTCTTCTTTTAGAGCCTCGTGTTGGGTTTTCTGCAGCCTCGGCTCCACTCTTTGATCCTGAGCTATGACACTTTCACAGAATCTAACTGACGTTCCAAATATTCTCTTTGTCAGGTTAGAAAACCTTTTATCTCCAGAACATTTGACTGTAGAAATGTTCTTTATAGAAACAGAGCAGCAGTGACTCTGCAGAGACTGATGTTGTGCAGCAACCAGCCAGCAGTGTGTGAATGTGTGTGTGTGTGTGTGTGTGTGTGTGTGTGTGTGTGTGTGTGTGTGTGTGTGTGTGTGTGTGTGTGTGTGTGTGTGTGTGTGTGTGTGTGTGTGTGTGTGAATGTGTGTGAATGTGTGTGAATGTTGACATGTGTAAACATTTAAAGACTATAAAGACTTTTTTAATAGTATATTAAGCAGGAAGGGGGGCGTGTAAAAGAAGTAAGTGGCACAGTTATCACTGGGTTTGAAGAAAGGTAATGAATGGATTCCAGATGTTAATGAAAGCTGATGTATTCTTCATCTTTTGAGCTAGAAGTTCTTCTGTGAGGATGTATTCTGAGATTAGGTTGAACCAGTGATTTATGTTACAGGACTTTCTAGATTTCCAGTTTTGAAAGATTATTTTCTTAGCGATAGTCAGAGAGACAAGTACTGGATTTTTCATTTTTTGTGGAATGGCGGTAGATGTCATGTCTCCCAGAAGACAGAGACTGGGGGAAAGTGGGACCCTACAGTCCAAGATGGTACAGAGTGTTTTTGTGACTGAGGTCCACAGGAGGTTAACTGGGTGGCAGTTCCAAGTGGCATGCAAATATGTGTCAGTGCTCCCTGAAGTGCAGTGAGGGCACATATAATAAAGATTGATATTTAAACATATATGAAATAAACACATTAAACTGTTCAACACTTTCCAGTCATATAAAAGCCTTTTTATATTTTAGACTTTTCAGCCCAGATTACAGAGTTCCATGAACGTGATGTTTTTCTGCTCTCGCTGCTGCTCTCAAACACAAGTAGGTCACACAGAGAGAAAATAGCATCGTTGTTGTCGCCTCCTCTCACCTGATGCTGCTGTTGCCTCTTGGAGGAATATTCCTGTGTAGAAAGTAGGCTGAGGGAGGTCAGAGCAACCTTCAGCTGGGACTGATAACACACTGAAACTCTGCTGTTTGTTCTGCTGCAGGAACGCTCTGTTACACACTAACACACGTTTCTGAAACATCTATCAGTCTGTCTATCTCTAAATGGAGCATTGTCAGAGTAAAACACACACACACACACACACACACACACCAATGATCAGATCCTCTTTCAGTCCTTTAAGCCTCAGAGAGAAGGAAAAACACTTTAAATTGTGAGCAGCATTAAACACACTTTCCTGGGAGTAAAAGTCTAAATAGGTCTTTATTCACAGATATATTCATGTATTTAGAGTTTTGAATCACAGAAACAATATCATGTGCAGCTTTTTTTAAATATGTTCATTGGAAATTAAACAAAGTTGTTTAAAGAGTAATAACCTGGTTGCAGAACTGAGGAAAGAATTCAAAGTTATAAAGAACTTAAATACTTCACCAAATCTGATGTTGAGGTAAAACGTCTGAGTACGAAACATGGCCTGAAAAACATGAACAAAAGCTTTAAAATAAATATAAATACATGTCTGACAGTTAAAAAGCAACAACAATAAAAACCTGATCGCATCATGATGGTTGGTTCCTGTATGAAAACAAGAACTGGAAATATTCAGATTCTAGTAATGTATTATATGTCTATGTAGTAAAGTATGCAGTATTATGAGTAGCTGTAGTAAAGTATTGCAGTATAATGAGTAGCTGTAGTAAAGTATTGCAGTATTATGAGCAGATATAGTAAAGTATTGCAGTATAATGAGTAGATGTAGTAAAGTATTGCAGTATTATGAGCAGATATAGTAAAGTATTGCAGTATTATGAGTATATTTAGTAAAGTACTGCAGTAGTAGGGGCGACACAGTGGAGCAGGGGTTAGTTCTGTTGCCTCACAGCAAGAAGGTCGCAGGTTCTAGACCTCCTTGGTCCTGGGTCTGGGACCTTTCTGTGTGGGTTTTCAGGTTCTCCAGCTTCCTCCCACAGTCCAAACACATGCTGAGGTTAATTGGAGACTCTAAATTGCCCGTAGGTGTGAGTGTGTGAGTGAATGGTGTGTGTGCCCCACGATTGGTTGGCGACCATCTGGGGTGTATCCTGCCTCTCACTGTAACGCGCTGGGATTGGCTCCAGCAGACCATGTGACCCTAATGAGGAATAAGCAGGTATAGAAAATGACTGACTGACTGCAGTAGTAGTTGTTTCTGCAGCATCAGTGATTAACAGCATGTTAATTATGGAGCTGATGGAGGTGGAGGTTACTAGTATATATAGAGTTAACTACTCTATACACAGTTAACTAGTTTAACTACATTATATATAGTTAACTAGTTTAACTAGTATATATATATAGTCCAGTGTTTCCCAACCTCGGAGTCGCGCCCCTCTAAAGGGTCATCGGATAAATGTGTTGCTATGGGAAACAAACTGACTTTTTCTCTGATCTGTGGTTGTTGTTGAAACATCAGCTGATCATTGAATCTTATGATAAACCGAGTGTTGTAATGCAGGTCAGCAGCAGCAGAGGGAGACAGATGTGGAGACAGATGTGGAGACAGATGTGGAGACAGATGTGGAGACAGATGTTGAATAGCAGCAGCAGCAGCAGAGACAGATGTTGAGCTGTGTGTTGCTGCCCTCTGCTGGACACAGCAGGTAATTACAGGGGAGAATTCTCAGCACTGTTGTTATGTCTCAGGCATTTTTTTAAGCAGCTTGTGGAGCCTTTTTAATCAGGTCCTTATACTAAACTATATTTCTGTGGTGTATCACAGAAACAGGAGCTTCGTGTGATATTAAGAGTAAAATAAATCACGCTGCACCCGGGAGAAAAGGAAAATTAAATCTCATAATGGAAACGTCGCCTACAAAAACAGCTCATACATTTTTGCCTGCATTGTTTTGCAGCAATAAATCACTGGATCAGTGGCTGTAATTAGGATTCTTGACAGAAAAAATATATAAATAAGGGACTGGGAAGCAGCAGTTTCCAAGTTCTGCCACAGATTCTTGAGTCTGGACTCATTAACGTTGTTTTTAAGCCTCTTCAGCTGCGTCACGTTTTTGTCTTTCTGGAGTTTCAGTTGGATTTTTCTGTTTCCTGCAGCTCTTCTTAATCCTTGACTTTCTCCAGTTCTGCAGGACCTGATGCAGAGAAGCTTCAGTTTCTGCTGCGGTTTCAGTGGATCAGACTTTATTTAAACACAAAAACAACTTTCTGAACATCAGTGTGAAGCCACAGCAGCTTCTTACAGGACATATCTTCATTTGTGTTCGAGGGTTTTTGATTTTTAGGAATAACTGGAAAATTTGCTGAAGCAGAATGTTTTCTGTACGTCACATTTGACTTTTATTTCATGGCATCTGTTAAATAAACATTTAAATAAATAAAATGGGGTACGTGTTAAAAACATTAATTAGTACAATTAGTCCTACATTAATTATCTATAATTATTTTATTCTACTGGCACATCATTCTGCTGATTTCAAGTTGTTTTCCTTGATTTTGGTCAATTTAATCTTGTTTTTTTTTTTTTTTTTTTTTAGTAATAATTTAATATTTATCCCCCAAAATGAGATAATAATTCAGAAATATGTGATATGTTAAAAAAAAAGATTGAAATGATCAAAATCAAGAAAAAAAAAACAAAATCTAAATAAGCAGAAATGATCTGATGATGATAAAAACAATTCAAGACGATTCTAATCCTGTTGGATTTATTACATTTATTTATTACATATTATTATTATTATTTATTTATTAGTCTGAACCTGATTTATTTTTTGCAGCATGATTAACTCTCTTATTTTTCAAAATAAAAGCTGCTTTTTGTCTTATTTTGGAGGAGATGTTTCCTCCTCTTCTTGTTGACTTTAGTTTGGAGGTTGTTATCCAGCCCAGACGTCCTGTCAAGTTGCTTCTCTTTGTGTCAGAGACGTGTTTGAAATTCACAGGTTCTTCATAGACCTTGAAGTTCCTCAAGTCCTCAGGTCTTCAGGTCCTCAGGTCTTCAGGTCTTCAGGTCCTCAGGTCTTCAGGTCTTCAGGTCTTCAAGTCCTCAGGTCTTCAGGTCCTCAGGTCAGGTCCTCAGGTCTTCAAGTCCTCAGGTGTTCAGGTGTTCAGGTCTTCAGGTCTTCAGGTCTTCAAGTCCTCAGGTCTTCAGGTCCTCAGGTCAGGTCCTCAGGTCTTCAAGTCCTCAGGTGTTCAAGTCCTCAGGTTCTCAGGTTCTCAGGTCCTTTGGTCTTCAGGTCTTCATATCCTCAGATCTTCAGGTCCTCAGATCCTCAGGTCCTCAGGCCCTCAGGTCTTCAGGTCCTCAGGTCCCCAGGTCCTCAGGTCTTCAGGTCCTCAGGTCTTCAGGTCCTCAGGTCTCAGGTCTTCAGGTCCTCAGGTCTCACGTCTCACGTCTTCAGGTCTCCAGGTCTCCAGGTCTCCAGGTCTTCAGGTCTTCAGGTGGACCTGCTCTGGGAAGTTTGCAGCTTTATTCATCAAGAATTTGTCAGGAAATCCACCTTCAGATCCAGGAGTGGAACCTGGTTTTGCATTTTTTCTTTTAATTATCGTATAATAATAATAATTAATAATAATTAATTTTGTCTGTTTATTCCTGCTTATTCCTCACTAGGGTCACATGGTTTGCTGCAGCCAATCACAGCGTACTTCAGGTGAGAGGCTGGAACACCCAGATATCATGGAGCATACACACACACACACACACACACACACACACACACACGCACACACCTGGACCAGGACTAGAACCAGGACCTTCTGATGTGAGGTCACAGCACCTTGTTGCCCTCATTCATCATGTATTATTATTATCTTTAATTTATTTATTTATTACTACTATTATTATTGTTATTATTATTGTTGTTGTTATTTATTTAAATGTTTTAAATTATATTTGACATGTTTGAAATAAAAAGGTTAATTCATTCATTCATTGAAAGTCCATATTAATTAATATTCAATAATTAAATAATAAAATAATAAGGCTCTTCACGTCATTTGGGTTCTTCAGATTTTTCAGGAAGAATAAAATCACAGAATATAATATAAATAAATTTTACCAAATCTGCTTTATCCATACAGTATAATACAATATAATAATAATAATAATAATAATAATAATAATAATAATAATAATAATAATAATAATAATAATAATAATAGTAATAATAGTAATAATAGTAATAATAATAATATAAAGACTACTTCCAACTGAATGAATCTCATTATCATTATTATCTGAAAACTCTTTAAAAAGCAGATGTTTAATTCTCAGAAAAATATTTTTAAATCTAAATGTGTTGGCCAACCAAAACCTTTCTGTGGATTAGAAAATAACTTAGGATTCATGTTAGTAATGAATGTTAGTACAATACAGAGGTTTTTATGTGAGTACTTTATACTTCACTACATTAGTCTGGTGATTTAAAACAAGTAGTATAACAAACTACAATAATATAACAGTCTGAGTAATGAGTACTTTTACTGTTAATTATTTTACTACATTTTGCTGATAAAACTTCTGTACTTTTACTGAAGTAACATTTTAATTCAATTGTTAACGAGTATTTTTACATGACAGTATTTCTACTTTTACTGCAGTAAAGTATCTGATTACTTCATCCAGCTCTGAGAGTATTTTTTTTTATTATTGTACTCAGTGTTGAACAGTTTGGGGAAAAACAGCTGGTGGAAAAATATTAGTAATAACTAATTAGACAAAGATTAAAGATGATGACGTCTGAGGCTCCTCAGCTTAACCTGTTTATACCATGATATTAACATGTTTATGACATGATATTAACCTGTTTATACCAGGATATTAACCTGTTTATAAAATGATATTAACATGTTTATGACATGATATTAACCTGTTTATACCATGATATTAACATGTTTATGACATGATATTAACCTGTTTATACCAGGATATTAACCTGTTTATAAAATGATATTAACATGTTTATGACATGATATTAACATGTTTATGACATGACATTAACCTGTTTATACCAGGATATTAACCTGTTTATACCATGATATTAACCTGTTTATACCAGGATATTAACCTGTTTATACCATGATATTAACATGTTTATGACATGATATTAACATGTTTATACCATGATATTAACATGTTTATGACATGATATTAACCTGTTTATACCAGGATATTAACCTGTTTATACCATGATATTAACATGTTTATACCAGGATATTAACCTGTTTATAACATGATATTAACATGTTTATGACATGATATTAACCTGTTTATACCAGGATATTAACCTGTTTATACCATGATATTAACATGTTTATGACATGATATTAACCTGTTTATACCAGGATATTAACCTGTTTATACCATGATATTAACCTGTTTATACCAGGATATTAACCTGTTTATACCATGATATTAACATGTTTATGACATGATATTAACATGTTTATACCATCATATTAAAATGTTTATGACATGATATTAACCTGTTTATGACATGATATTAACCTGTTTATACCAGGATATTAACCTGTTTATACCATGATATTAACATGTTTATGACATGATATTAACCTGTTTATACCAGGATATTAACCTGTTTATACCATGATATTAACCTGTTTATACCAGGATATTAACCTGTTTATACCATGATATTAACATGTTTATGACATGATATTAACATGTTTATACCATCATATTAAAATGTTTATGACATGATATTAACCTGTTTATGACATGATATTAACCTGTTTATACCAGGATATTAACCTGTTTATACCATGATATTAACCTGTTTATACCAGGATATTAACCTGTTTATACCATGATATTAACATGTTTATACCAGGATATTAACCTGTTTATAACATGATATTAACATGTTTATGACATGATATTAACCTGTTTATACCAGGATATTAACCTGTTTATACCATGATATTAACATGTTTATGACATGATATTAACCTGTTTATACCAGGATATTAACCTGTTTATACCATGATATTAACCTGTTTATACCATGATATTAACATGTTTATGACATGATATTAACATGTTTATACCATCATATTAAAATGTTTATGACATGATATTAACCTGTTTATGACATGATATTAACCTGTTTATACCAGGATATTAACCTGTTTATACCATGATATTAACATGTTTATGACATGATATTAACCTGTTTATACCAGGATATTAACCTGTTTATACCATGATATTAACCTGTTTATACCAGGATATTAACCTGTTTATACCATGATATTAACATGTTTATGACATGATATTAACATGTTTATACCATCATATTAAAATGTTTATGACATGATATTAACCTGTTTATGACATGATATTAACCTGTTTATACCAGGATATTAACCTGTTTATACCATGATATTAACCTGTTTATACCAGGATATTAACCTGTTTATACCATGATATTAACATGTTTATGACATGATATTAACATGTTTATACCATCATATTAAAATGTTTATGACATGATATTAACCTGTTTATGACATGATATTAACCTGTTTATACCAGGATATTAACCTGTTTATACCATGATATTAACATGTTTATGACATGATATTAACCTGTTTATACCAGGATATTAACCTGTTTATACCATGATATTAACCTGTTTATACCAGGATATTAACCTGTTTATACCATGATATTAACATGTTTATGACATGATATTAACATGTTTATACCATCATATTAAAATGTTTATGACATGATATTAACCTGTTTATGACATGATATTAACCTGTTTATACCAGGATATTAACCTGTTTATACCATGATATTAACCTGTTTATACCATGATATTAACATGTTTATGACATGATATTAACCTGTTTATACCAGGATATTAACCTGTTTATACCATGATATTAACCTGTTTATACCATGATATTAACATGTTTATGACATGATATTAACCTGTTTATACCATGATATTAACATGTTTATGACATGATATTAACATGTTTATACCATCATATTAAAATGTTTATGACATGATATTAACCTGTTTATACCAGGATATTAACCTGTTTATACCATGATATTAACATGTTTATGACATGATATTAACCTGTTTATACCAGGATATTAACCTGTTTATACCATGATATTAACCTGTTTATACCAGGATATTAACCTGTTTATACCATGATATTAACATGTTTATGACATGATATTAACATGTTTATACCATCATATTAAAATGTTTATGACATGATATTAACCTGTTTATGACATGATATTAACCTGTTTATACCAGGATATTAACCTGTTTATACCATGATATTAACCTGTTTATACCAGGATATTAACCTGTTTATACCATGATATTAACATGTTTATGACATGATATTAACCTGTTTATACCATGATATTAACATGTTTATGACATGATATTAACCTGTTTATACCAGGATATTAACCTGTTTATACCATGATATTAACATGTTTATACCAGGATATTAACCTGTTTATAACATGATATTAACATGTTTATGACATGATATTAACCTGTTTATACCAGGATATTAACCTGTTTATACCATGATATTAACATGTTTATGACATGATATTAACCTGTTTATACCAGGATATTAACCTGTTTATACCATGATATTAACCTGTTTATACCAGGATATTAACCTGTTTATACCATGATATTAACATGTTTATGACATGATATTAACATGTTTATACCATCATATTAAAATGTTTATGACATGATATTAACCTGTTTATGACATGATATTAACCTGTTTATACCAGGATATTAACCTGTTTATACCATGATATTAACATGTTTATGACATGATATTAACCTGTTTATACCAGGATATTAACCTGTTTATACCATGATATTAACCTGTTTATACCAGGATATTAACCTGTTTATACCATGATATTAACATGTTTATGACATGATATTAACATGTTTATACCATCATATTAAAATGTTTATGACATGATATTAACCTGTTTATGACATGATATTAACCTGTTTATACCAGGATATTAACCTGTTTATACCATGATATTAACCTGTTTATACCAGGATATTAACCTGTTTATACCATGATATTAACATGTTTATACCAGGATATTAACCTGTTTATAACATGATATTAACATGTTTATGACATGATATTAACCTGTTTATACCAGGATATTAACCTGTTTATACCATGATATTAACATGTTTATGACATGATATTAACCTGTTTATACCAGGATATTAACCTGTTTATACCATGATATTAACCTGTTTATACCATGATATTAACATGTTTATGACATGATATTAACATGTTTATACCATCATATTAAAATGTTTATGACATGATATTAACCTGTTTATGACATGATATTAACCTGTTTATACCAGGATATTAACCTGTTTATACCATGATATTAACATGTTTATGACATGATATTAACCTGTTTATACCAGGATATTAACCTGTTTATACCATGATATTAACCTGTTTATACCAGGATATTAACCTGTTTATACCATGATATTAACATGTTTATGACATGATATTAACATGTTTATACCATCATATTAAAATGTTTATGACATGATATTAACCTGTTTATGACATGATATTAACCTGTTTATACCAGGATATTAACCTGTTTATACCATGATATTAACCTGTTTATACCAGGATATTAACCTGTTTATACCATGATATTAACATGTTTATGACATGATATTAACATGTTTATACCATCATATTAAAATGTTTATGACATGATATTAACCTGTTTATGACATGATATTAACCTGTTTATACCAGGATATTAACCTGTTTATACCATGATATTAACATGTTTATGACATGATATTAACCTGTTTATACCAGGATATTAACCTGTTTATACCATGATATTAACCTGTTTATACCAGGATATTAACCTGTTTATACCATGATATTAACATGTTTATGACATGATATTAACATGTTTATACCATCATATTAAAATGTTTATGACATGATATTAACCTGTTTATGACATGATATTAACCTGTTTATACCAGGATATTAACCTGTTTATACCATGATATTAACCTGTTTATACCATGATATTAACATGTTTATGACATGATATTAACCTGTTTATACCAGGATATTAACCTGTTTATACCATGATATTAACCTGTTTATACCATGATATTAACATGTTTATGACATGATATTAACCTGTTTATACCATGATATTAACATGTTTATGACATGATATTAACATGTTTATACCATCATATTAAAATGTTTATGACATGATATTAACCTGTTTATACCAGGATATTAACCTGTTTATACCATGATATTAACATGTTTATGACATGATATTAACCTGTTTATACCAGGATATTAACCTGTTTATACCATGATATTAACCTGTTTATACCAGGATATTAACCTGTTTATACCATGATATTAACATGTTTATGACATGATATTAACATGTTTATACCATCATATTAAAATGTTTATGACATGATATTAACCTGTTTATGACATGATATTAACCTGTTTATACCAGGATATTAACCTGTTTATACCATGATATTAACCTGTTTATACCAGGATATTAACCTGTTTATACCATGATATTAACATGTTTATGACATGATATTAACCTGTTTATACCATGATATTAACATGTTTATGACATGATATTAACCTGTTTATACCAGGATATTAACCTGTTTATAAAATGATATTAACATGTTTATGACATGATATTAACATGTTTATACCAGGATATTAACCTGTTTATACCAGGATATTAACCTGTTTATACCATGATATTAACCTGTTTATACCAGGATATTAACCTGTTTATACCATGATATTAACATGTTTATGACATGATATTAACCTGTTTATACCAGGATATTAACCTGTTTATAAAATGATATTAACATGTTTATGACATGATATTAACATGTTTATGACATGACATTAACCTGTTTATACCAGGATATTAACCTGTTTATACCATGATATTAACCTGTTTATACCAGGATATTAACCTGTTTATACCATGATATTAACATGTTTATGACATGATATTAACCTGTTTATACCATGATATTAACATGTTTATGACATGATATTAACCTGTTTATACCAGGATATTAACCTGTTTATACCATGATATTAACATGTTTATACCAGGATATTAACCTGTTTATAACATGATATTAACATGTTTATGACATGATATTAACCTGTTTATACCAGGATATTAACCTGTTTATACCATGATATTAACATGTTTATGACATGATATTAACCTGTTTATACCAGGATATTAACCTGTTTATACCATGATATTAACCTGTTTATACCAGGATATTAACCTGTTTATACCATGATATTAACATGTTTATGACATGATATTAACATGTTTATACCATCATATTAAAATGTTTATGACATGATATTAACCTGTTTATGACATGATATTAACCTGTTTATACCAGGATATTAACCTGTTTATACCATGATATTAACATGTTTATGACATGATATTAACCTGTTTATACCAGGATATTAACCTGTTTATACCATGATATTAACCTGTTTATACCAGGATATTAACCTGTTTATACCATGATATTAACATGTTTATGACATGATATTAACATGTTTATACCATCATATTAAAATGTTTATGACATGATATTAACCTGTTTATGACATGATATTAACCTGTTTATACCAGGATATTAACCTGTTTATACCATGATATTAACCTGTTTATACCAGGATATTAACCTGTTTATACCATGATATTAACATGTTTATACCAGGATATTAACCTGTTTATAACATGATATTAACATGTTTATGACATGATATTAACCTGTTTATACCAGGATATTAACCTGTTTATACCATGATATTAACATGTTTATGACATGATATTAACCTGTTTATACCAGGATATTAACCTGTTTATACCATGATATTAACCTGTTTATACCATGATATTAACATGTTTATGACATGATATTAACATGTTTATACCATCATATTAAAATGTTTATGACATGATATTAACCTGTTTATGACATGATATTAACCTGTTTATACCAGGATATTAACCTGTTTATACCATGATATTAACATGTTTATGACATGATATTAACCTGTTTATACCAGGATATTAACCTGTTTATACCATGATATTAACCTGTTTATACCAGGATATTAACCTGTTTATACCATGATATTAACATGTTTATGACATGATATTAACATGTTTATACCATCATATTAAAATGTTTATGACATGATATTAACCTGTTTATGACATGATATTAACCTGTTTATACCAGGATATTAACCTGTTTATACCATGATATTAACCTGTTTATACCAGGATATTAACCTGTTTATACCATGATATTAACATGTTTATGACATGATATTAACATGTTTATACCATCATATTAAAATGTTTATGACATGATATTAACCTGTTTATGACATGATATTAACCTGTTTATACCAGGATATTAACCTGTTTATACCATGATATTAACATGTTTATGACATGATATTAACCTGTTTATACCAGGATATTAACCTGTTTATACCATGATATTAACCTGTTTATACCAGGATATTAACCTGTTTATACCATGATATTAACATGTTTATGACATGATATTAACATGTTTATACCATCATATTAAAATGTTTATGACATGATATTAACCTGTTTATGACATGATATTAACCTGTTTATACCAGGATATTAACCTGTTTATACCATGATATTAACCTGTTTATACCATGATATTAACATGTTTATGACATGATATTAACCTGTTTATACCAGGATATTAACCTGTTTATACCATGATATTAACCTGTTTATACCATGATATTAACATGTTTATGACATGATATTAACCTGTTTATACCATGATATTAACATGTTTATGACATGATATTAACATGTTTATACCATCATATTAAAATGTTTATGACATGATATTAACCTGTTTATGACATGATATTAACCTGTTTATACCAGGATATTAACCTGTTTATACCATGATATTAACATGTTTATGACATGATATTAACCTGTTTATACCAGGATATTAACCTGTTTATACCATGATATTAACCTGTTTATACCAGGATATTAACCTGTTTATACCATGATATTAACATGTTTATGACATGATATTAACATGTTTATACCATCATATTAAAATGTTTATGACATGATATTAACCTGTTTATGACATGATATTAACCTGTTTATACCAGGATATTAACCTGTTTATACCATGATATTAACCTGTTTATACCAGGATATTAACCTGTTTATACCATGATATTAACATGTTTATGACATGATATTAACCTGTTTATACCATGATATTAACATGTTTATGACATGATATTAACCTGTTTATACCAGGATATTAACCTGTTTATAAAATGATATTAACATGTTTATGACATGATATTAACATGTTTATACCAGGATATTAACCTGTTTATACCAGGATATTAACCTGTTTATACCATGATATTAACCTGTTTATACCAGGATATTAACCTGTTTATACCATGATATTAACATGTTTATGACATGATATTAACCTGTTTATACCATGATATTAACATGTTTATGACATGATATTAACCTGTTTATACCAGGATATTAACCTGTTTATACCATGATATTAACATGTTTATACCAGGATATTAACCTGTTTATAACATGATATTAACATGTTTATGACATGATATTAACCTGTTTATACCAGGATATTAACCTGTTTATACCATGATATTAACATGTTTATGACATGATATTAACCTGTTTATACCAGGATATTAACCTGTTTATACCATGATATTAACCTGTTTATACCAGGATATTAACCTGTTTATACCATGATATTAACATGTTTATGACATGATATTAACATGTTTATACCATCATATTAAAATGTTTATGACATGATATTAACCTGTTTATGACATGATATTAACCTGTTTATACCAGGATATTAACCTGTTTATACCATGATATTAACCTGTTTATACCAGGATATTAACCTGTTTATACCATGATATTAACATGTTTATACCATGATATTAACATGTTTATACCATGATATTAACATGTTTACGACATGATATTAATCTGTTTATACCATGATATTAACATGTTTACGACATGATATTAATCTGTTTATACCATGATATTAACATGTGTATACCATGATATTAACATGTTTATACCATCATATTAACATGTTTATAGCATGATATTAACCTGTTTATACCATGATTTTAACCTGTTTATACCATCATATTAACCTGTTTATACCATGATATTAACCTGTTTATACCAGGATATTAACCTGTTTATACCATGATATTAACATGTTTATGACATGATATTAACCTGTTTATACCATGATATTAACATGTTTATGACATGATATTAACCTGTTTATACCAGGATATTAACCTGTTTATACCATGATATTAACATGTTTATACCAGGATATTAACCTGTTTATAACATGATATTAACATGTTTATGACATGATATTAACCTGTTTATACCAGGATATTAACCTGTTTATACCATGATATTAACATGTTTATGACATGATATTAACCTGTTTATACCAGGATATTAACCTGTTTATACCATGATATTAACCTGTTTATACCAGGATATTAACCTGTTTATACCATGATATTAACATGTTTATGACATGATATTAACATGTTTATACCATCATATTAAAATGTTTATGACATGATATTAACCTGTTTATGACATGATATTAACCTGTTTATACCAGGATATTAACCTGTTTATACCATGATATTAACCTGTTTATACCAGGATATTAACCTGTTTATACCATGATATTAACATGTTTATACCATGATATTAACATGTTTATACCATGATATTAACATGTTTACGACATGATATTAATCTGTTTATACCATGATATTAACATGTTTACGACATGATATTAATCTGTTTATACCATGATATTAACATGTGTATACCATGATATTAACATGTTTATACCATCATATTAACATGTTTATAGCATGATATTAACCTGTTTATACCATGATTTTAACCTGTTTATACCATCATATTAACATGTTTATAGCATGATATTAACCTGTTTATACCATGATATTAACCGGTTTATACCATGATATTAACCTGTTTAAACCATGATATTAACATGTTTATACCATGATATTAACATGTTTATACCATGAGATTAACATATTTATACCATGATATTAACATGTTTATACCATCATATTAACATGTTTATAGCATGATATTAACCTGTTTATACCATGATTTTAACCTGTTTATACCATGATATTAACCGGTTTATACCATGATATTAACCTGTTTAAACCATGATATTAACATGTTTATACCATGATATTAACATATTGTGGTAAGCCTGGCCAGAGTGAAGGATTTAGGAGGCAGACTCAGAGTTGTCATATAAAAAAAAAAGTGTTTTTTTATTTTGTCAAGTGCCACCAAATGCGCATTTCTCCAAAAAAAAAGGAAAAAAAAGATATTTACAAAAAGATCAAGAATACAGTTAACACATCTTAACTGACAAAACCTAGACTTAACCTAAATCAAAAAACTGTTGGAGCCCTTGCATCTGGCTTCCACTCCTCAGACAGCATTCACACCACTCAAAACCCTCCTGATTGCTGGGAAGACTAATCCTAGGATCCACCTGGATCCAACCACACAGCTGGGGTAAACTCAGCTTCCCTGCAAACAGGTAAACATTAGACTCAAACAACCATTAGTCTCAACAAAAGAAAAAAGTCACAAACTGAAACTTATTATACCGTCCTGAAAGAACATATGTCCTTCAACAAATCTCAAATGATACAAAACTTAAACAAAACAAACTCAACATAATCCTCAACTCCCCCACTCTTGGTATCTCCCAATTACCTCGTTGATGGATTCTTCAGGAAATAAAAGCAGGAAATGAAACACATTTCCCCCCTTTACCTCTGGACTACACGGTGAGTATAAGGAATGAGTAACAAATTTACACTAATCAATCAATACCTGAAATTAAACAAATAAACGTATGCAACTTAACATTACCTGTGTGTGTTTATTTTATCCAATGATGATGTAAATCAGTATTAAAATATAAAATACAAACTCAAACTAAACCCGGGATAAGCTGTGTCTGCACTATATATTTCACTGATAAATTAATGGACAATAAACTACCAACATAACCAAAATATAGGGACAAATGGTGAGTCTCACCCACTTTGTCACACATGTTTATACCATGATATTAACCTGTTTAAACCATGATATTAACATGTTTATACCATGATATTAACATGTTCATACCATGATATTAACATGTTTATACCATGGTATTAACATGTTTATACCATGATATTAACATGTTTATACCATGATACTAACATGTTTATGACATGATATTAACATGTTTATACCATGATATTAACATGTTTATACCATGATATTAACATATTTATACCATGATATTAACATGTTTATACCATGATATTAACATGTTTATACCATGATACTAACATGTTTATGACATGATATTAACATGTTTATACCATGATATTAACATGTTTATACCATGATATTAACATGTTTATACCATGATATTAACCTGTTTATACCGTGATATTAACATGTTTATACCATGATATTAATCTGTTCATCCCATGATATGAACCTGTTTATACCATGATATTAACATGTTTATGCCGTGATATTAATCTGTTCATCCCATGATATTAACCTGTTTAGACCATGATATTAACATGTTTATGACATGATATTAACATGTTTATACCATGATATTAACCTGTTTATACTATGACATTAATATGTTTATACCATGATATTAACATGTTCATACCATGATATTAACATGTTTATGACATGATATTAATCTGTTCATCCCATGATATTAACCTGTTTAGACCATGATATTAACATGTTTATGACATGATATTAATCTGTTCATCCCATGATATTAACCTGTTTATACCATGATATTAACATGTTTATACCGTGATATTAACATATTTATTTCATGATATTAACCTGTTTATACCATGATATTAACATGTTTATACCGTGATATTAAACTGTTTATACCATGACATTAATATGTTTATACCATGATATTAACATGTTTATACCATGATATTAACATGTTTTCGACATGATATTAATCTGTTCATCTCATGATATTAACCTGTTTATACCATGATATTAACATGTTTATACCGTGATATTAAACTGTTTATACCATGACATTAATGTTTATACCATGATATTAACATGTTTATACCATGATATTAACATGTTTATGACATGATATTAATCTGTTCATCCCATGATATTAACCTGTTTATACCATGATATTAACATGTTTATACCGTGATATTAAACTGTTTATACCATGACATTAATGTTTATACCATGATATTAACATGTTTATACCATGATATTAACATGTTTATGACATGATATTAATCGGTTCATCCCATGATATTAACCTGTTTATACCATGATATTAACATGTTTATACCATGATATTAACATGTTTATACCATGATATTAACATGTTTACGACATGATATTAATCTGTTCAGACCATGATATTAACATGTTTATGACATGATATTAACATGTTTACGACATGATATTAAGATGTTCATCCCATGATATTAACCTGTTTAGACCATGATATTAACATGTTTATGACATGATATTAATCTGTTCATCCCATGATATTAACCTGTTTAGACCATATTAACATGTTTATGACATGATATTAAGATGTTTATACCATGATATTAACCTGTTTATACCATGATATTAACCTGTTTATACCATGATATTAACATGTTTATACCATGATATTAATCTGTTTATATCGTGATATTAACATGTTCGTACCATGATATTAACATGTTTATACCATGATATTAACATGATTATACCGTGATATTAACATGTTTATACCGTGATATTAACCTCTTTATACCATGATATCAACATGTTTATTACATGATATTAACATGTTTATACCATGACATTAAGATGTTTATGATATGATATTAATCTGTTCATACCATGATATTAACATGTTTATACCATGATATTAACATGTTTATACCATGACATTAACATGTTTATGACATGATATTAATCTGTTTATACCATGATATTAACATGTTTATACCATGATATTAACCTGTTTACATATTTACATATTAATATCATGTTTTACTAGTGAAGCTAACATTATATTCCTCATTCGAGTTCCATGATGCTTTACTTTGTTCATGTTTGTAAATTTACAAACATGAACAGACACAGAACTTTCTGAATATTTTCTGTAGGTTTGTTTATATATCAGAGTTTAATTGAAGAACACCTCTTTCTGATTTATTTATTTATTAATAATATATCATACAATAGTGTGATTGTTGTTATAAAAAAACTAAATTAACCTTCTCTACACGCCTTTTACTCTAACATGTCAATAATATGTTAAAACTTAATCCAATGGTCACATGAATAAACTCATATTCACTTTGATTAACCTAATTTACATATTTCATAAAACTATTGCGTTAATGTGAGAAATAATCAGTGGAACTTGATTTCTATTGATTGATTTCTAACAATATATATAATACAATAATATGTAAGATATTATGTATATATTATTCTAGTTGTATACATGAATAAACTCAGTGATATCTCTTGTATTAAAGTCATAAATCAGCTGTTTAGCTCTTAGTTAATGTTTTATTTATTTATTTATGAGCCTCATTAACAACAGATGAAAATCAAACTCCTGTTTATGTTAAAAATTTTGTCAACTTTCTTACAAGTTAATACAATAAAATGATATAATGTTCAAATATAAACCTTAATGTAAGATATTATTTTATTTATATAAATGGATAAACTCAGTTATATCTAGTCATAAATCAGCTGTTTATCTGTTAATGCTTTATTTATTTATTTATGAGCCTCAATAAACAACAGATAATAAACAAACTCCTGTTTCTTTACAAAGCTGTTTGTTCATTAATTAATTAATTATGTGTATTTATTTTTATTTCTCAACATGTTAGAAATAAAATACAGCTACAACAACTAATGTATACATTTATACATATATAAATATAAACATACATTATACACATATGTTTATTATTATTTGATTTTATAATTATTATTTTATTTATTACATATATAACTAATAATATAATAACTAACTAATAACTAGTTAGTACAATCAAGTGGATTAAAATGCTAGGATTTATATATATATATATATACATTAGTAAATGTTTTCTGTATTTATATATTTATTATTATTTCATTATTTATTATATTATTTATTTTGTATTATCATTACCTTATAGTATATCATTATTATTTTATTTCATTTATTATACAAAACTAATGTATAATATATATATATATATATTCTAAATGTTAAGTGTTAGTCATAAATCCGCTGTTTAACTGTTAATGTTTTATTTATTTATTTATGAGCCTCAATAAACAGCAGATAATAATCAAACTCCTGTTTATTTCCTACTAATGTGTCAACTTTCTGCACAAAGCTGTTTGTTTATTATTATGTGTATTTATTTTTATTTCTCAGCATGTTCTAAATAAACTACAGCTACTAACGCATTAATAAAGTGCTATAACAACATTAAAACCCTCCATTAACATGTTATTCCTCTGGTTTCTACTGGTTTTCTGCTGTTTCTCCGGGAAACTTCTGGTCGTCCAACATCTTTTTTTCCGCTTCTTCCCAGACTTTTTTTTCCTTTCTCTCTTTTTTTCTCATGTGGGCTAATAAACAGGCCGGCAGCTGCAATTTTCGGAATCTGCCCTCGTTGTTATATGGCGGACGAAAATTTCCACAGCAGGGGAACCGCACCACAAACCCCAGAAACCCCCGCACACGGCCCCGCACATGCAGACCCGCAGCGGAGACCAGAGACCTCGACTTCATAATCCGGGATTCACCAAGAATCCGCTGCGCCATTAGTTTCCACTAAAATGTAGGAAGGAAGAGGAAGGAAAAAAGCCCTGATCTGCTGGAAAAAAAAAAAAAATTGGAATTTCTCATAACTAATTCACAATTTTTTTTCCAGCGGAGGAGGCGGTTGTTGCAGTCACCTCTGGTCGGGGAGGGACGCGGTCTGGTGCGGGAGTGTTTCACGCATGAGCTGCATCGTTTCTGGAGGTAAGTCAGAGCTGGATTTCTGCTTTTTTTTGCTTTTTCCTGTTTTAGAAATGTTGAATTATAATTTGTAAGGACGCGGAGTTTAAGGAACCCGTTAAATGTCGGAGGCTCCGACATGAAGGACGAGGAGGGAGGAACAATCTCAAACACAAAAACCTCCTGCAGCCATGTTTTTGTGAATTTTTTTTTCCTGCAAATTTGAGGCTCCGGAGTTTCTGCTGCTGAAACTGCGCAAACAGCGACGCTGTTTCTGCTTCAACTGGCGCATCTTCAGCGTCAAAAAAGACGCGGAACAAACGCAGCGAAGTATCCGCGCGTCTAAAAGACATTTGGACTTTTATTTTTTAGGAAGATAGATAGATTTAGAAATGAAGCAGGAGGATGTGGCGCCACCTGTCGGCGGCTGTTTCTGGGAAATTAAAAAAAGAAAATTCTAATGAGACTAGTTTGAGATTTGTTTATTGAATTGAACGTTAGTTTTACGATAATTAACATTAGAAAGCTTTTATTTTGTAAATAGACGTCATCCGTAGTCGGGTTCCTTCAAAATAAAACGACACGTGCCTCGTGCTGTTCGTGCTAATTAATGCACAATAATCTTTATTTAATTTTAATTTTTTTTTTAAAGATTCATTAAAACAAGTTCACTTCCTCCTCTGGTTTTATTCATGACGGAGATTCTTCTGATTTATTCTGAAAATCTAATCTACAACACTGGTTTAAATGTGTGTTTTTATTATTTTAATATTTAATGTCTGCTGTTAAACACGTTGAGCTGCACAGTTTATTATTATCATTTTAATCTATTACAAATTATTAAATTGAAGGATTAAATAATGAAATTGTCAGTGAATCAGATATTTATCAGATTAATTCAGATTAATTCTTTCTCTGATTCTGCTGCTTATTCTATCTCAAGTAAAATCTAATTAACATGTGGTTTAAATTTTTAAATTTCCAAAATGTTTTCTTTAATGATGTTACACACTTTAAGCTGCAAAGGTTATTATTATTATTATTATATATTACTAATGACTATATTAGTTGATTTATGGACAGATTAAATAATGAAATTCTCAGTTAATGAATCAGAGATTTCCAGCTTCATTCTGATCCTCTTCTGGTTTTATTCCTGATAGAATCTTGTTTTATTCTATTTATTCTGAGGTCAAATCTAATCACAACCATCGGTTTAAATTTCATTTGAATGTTTTCTGGAACCTGATTTTATTTGATGTCTGCTGTAAAACACTAAGCTGTGAAGTTTATTATTAGTATAACATAAATGATGAAGAAACGTGATTAACTGTTCAGTTTAAAGACAGATTAAATAATGAAATGATTGATTACTAAATCAGGAGTCTACAGAGGGTCAGTTTTATGTATGATGGATATTCTGAGCTTGTAAACACAGTATTGATCCATAGATAAATAGATTGATTGATCCTTTATTGTTGAACAGAATTAGATTTGGCAGCAACATATCAGAATTAGAAAAATAACTGACAGGATAAAATAGTCAAATATATGATGAAATACTACATAACTGTATGAATATAAAAATAAAGTATTTAGACTTTTCCCAGTTTAATATTTAAATGATTGTCATTAAGAAGCAGCAACACAGTCGCCTTCTCACACTCTCACTGCTGCCCCTCCCCCTCCCTACGGACACGCCCACTCTGCTGTGATTGGCCGATTAACAGGAGTTAATCACAAACAACAGGAAGGAGGCGGGGCTATAATGATCAAGAGGGTGTGGTTACTGTTAACTTCCTGTTGTGACATCACAACAGGAAACATTTCTAAATGTGTTGTGGCAGCTTTCAGCAAAGTGTTGTTTTAATAATCTGGACCAGAGGAGCTGTGTAGTTTAAAGTCCAGTCTCTGCATCACTGGACCATAGAGACATGTTTAAATCCTAATGATCAACGTTGAAGTCCTGTTATTGATCCATGAGTAGAACCATCCAGATGTGTCCAGATGTGTCCTGGTTGTGTATCACTGCATTTACAGTGTGACTCTACGTTGTTGAGTAGGACTCATATTACTCAGGAAATGTTCAATTAACTCATCAATATGATAATGAAGCTGCTTTGATGTGAAAAACATGTTTTATGATCATTTTAAATCACAACTGATGTTTTTGGTTATTGATTCTATTTCTCATTGATCAATAATCAATAAACAGACACTTGACTGAAGCAGATTTGTTCACTAACATGTTAAGATGTTAAAAACTAGAGAAAATATCCCTTTAAGATCCATTTAGAACAGATAAAAATGAGATTAATTAGTGATTATTGATCATCTATAACTGATATTATACATTAATAGTGATTATTGATCATCTATAACTGATATTATACATTAATAGTGATTATTGATCATCTATAACTGATATTATACATTAATAGTGATTATTGATCATCTATAACTGATATTATACATTAATAGTGATTATTGATCATCTATAACTGATATTATACATTAATAGTGATTATTGATCATCTATAACTGATATTATACATTAATAGTGATTATTGATCATCTATAACTGATATTATACGTTAATAGTGATTATTGATCATCTATAACTGATATTATACGTTAATAGTGATTATTGATAATCTATAACTGATATTATACGTTAATAGTGATTATTGATCATCTATAACTGATATTATACATTAATAGTGATTATTGATCATCTATAACTGATATTATACATTAATAGTGATTATTGATCGTCTATAACTGATATTATACATTAATAGTGATTATTGATAGTCTATAACTGATATTATACATTAATAGTGATTATTGATCATCTATAACTGATATTATACATTAATAGTGATTATTGATCATCTATAACTGATATTATACATTAATAGTGATTATTGATCATCTATAACTGATATTATACATTAATAGTGATTATTGATCATCTATAACTGATATTATACATTAATAGTGATTATTGATCATCTATAACTGATATTATACATTAACTGAATAGATCTCTGTTCCTCACCTTAAACTGAAATGACTCCACTAATTTCAGTCTTGTGATATTTCAGTTTATTTCAGCCTGAATCGATGAACTTCACATTGTTTTTTCTGCTTCGTGTGTGTGTTGACACGTATAATTCTGTAAACATGAAGCAATGTGGACTTTTTTATTTGTAGAGATTGGAAATAAGTCTTAAGTGGAAAATAACTCTTCCAAAGTGAAGCGAACAGCGCTGGAAGAAGAAAAAGACGGTGTCAGCATAATTTGAGGGGCAGGAAAAACAATCACAACCAGTGCCTCCACTGTTTATATTAATCCTGCAGACGCCAAACACTTTTCTCCATCCTGCACGGCTGCTTTTATTTTAATGTAAGGGAAACTGCGGAGGCCATTTTGCTGCTGGTGATATTAACGCTGACCTTCAAATCTGGTTAAATTCACTCAGCTGCTGCGAATTTCATCGTTGGGTTTGGAAAAATCAGTCTGAATTCAGACCTTTGGTCTAGAAATGATGTGAAATGATGTAAAATTAAAGGATTATTATGAGAAAATTATTGTAGTTTTATGAGTAGATGTAAAACATTGCAGTATTATGAGTAGATGTAGTAAAGTATTGCAGTATTATGAGTAGATGTAGTAAAGTATTGCAGTATTCTGAGTAGATGTAGTAAAGTATTGCAGTATTCTGAGTAGATGTAGTAAAGTATTGCAGTATTCTGAGTAGATGTAGTAAAGTATTGCAGTATTATGAGTAGATGTAGTAAAGTATTGCAGTATTCTGAGTAGATGTAGTAAAGTATTGCAGTATTCCTGCTGTAGTTTTAATAGAAAACAGTGTCGTTCCAAGTTTTTCTTCACAAAAACTTTGTTTCACGACTTTTGGTGCAAATAGTTTAGATGAAGAGGTGAAACTTTTCCTGATCACAGGGTTAATGTCAGTTACACACACACACACACACACACACACACACACACACACACACACACACACACACACACACGCACAAAGTTTTAAGTTGAAACTTTAAACTGTGAATAGAAATTAAGAGAAATCAGCTTCAAACTTCAGCAGTTGATTTCTAACATGTTTTTTGTAGGTTTTCTGAAATGTTGTGTTTAAATATGCAAATGAGGCTTTATCTAAGTAAATATGAGCTGAAATGCAAACTACAACAGATGTGAACGTCAGATAAAGGTTCAAGGTTCTAGTTTCATGTGTTGTTGACAGTCAACAAAACAAACATCCTTGATTTTAGAAATAAAATGTTCTGTAAATCAACCTCTGAGTTTTATAAACTATATGTTTTTTCAAAATAAGAACAACATTATTAATATATTTTATAATTATTATTCATTATTTTCATTATATTTTTCTCTCTTTCTGCTGGACTCAAATCATACAAATCATTTTTTGTCTCTGGTTTAACTCTGGTTTAACTCTGGTTTTATTCTGGTTTAACTCTGGTTTAACTCTGGTTTTATTCTGGTTTAAATCTGGTTTAACTCTGGTTTTATTCTGGTTGAACTCTGGTTTTATTCTGGTTTAACTCTAGTTTAACTCTGGTTTTATTCTGGTTGAACTCTGGTTTAACTCTGGTTTTATTCTGGTTTAACTCTGGTTTTATTCTGGTTTAACTCTGGTTTTCTCTGGTTTTATTCTGGTTTTCTCTGGTTTAACTCTGGTTTTATTCTGGTTTAACTCTGGTTTTACTCTGGTTTAACTCTGGTTTTATTCTGGTTGAACTCTGGTTTTATTCTGGTTTAACTCTGGTTTTATTCTGGTTTTATTCTGGTTTAACTCTGGTTTTATTCTGGTTTAACTCTGGTTTTCTCTGGTTTTATTCTGGTTTTCTCTGGTTTAACTCTGGTTTTATTCTGGTTTTATTCTGGTTTAACTCTGGTTTTATTCTGGTTTAACTCTGGTTTTCTCTGGTTTTATTCTGGTTTTCTCTGATTTAACTCTGGTTTTATTCTGGTTGAACTCTGGTTTAAGTCTGGTTTTACTCTGGTTTAACTCTGGTTTTATTCTGGTTGAACTCTGGTTTTATTCTGGTTTAACTCTGGTTTTATTCTGGTTTTACTCTTGTTTTTCTCTGGTTTTACTCTTGTTTTTCTCTGGTTTAACTCTGGTTTTGTTCTGGTTTAACTCTGGTTTAACTCTGGTTTTACTCTTGTTACTCTAACACATTAATATGATAGTTGTAGGTGTCATATTAATGCTGTGGGTGCTGCATTAATATGTCGTGTTTTTTTTACACACATCCACAGCCACATGCTAACTTAGCTGCGTTAGCTTAGCTGCAGCTTGAGAGACGCACTCTTTACTTTAGCTGACTTTGACTTTAGCTGGTTTGATTCTCCTCCTCCACCTACATTATTGTTTCAATCAGAATAGTCATTGGTTGCAGCTCTAGATGGTGGTAAATAATAATAAATGAGGGTAAACGGGGCAAGTAGTTGGGTTTTAAATCGCTGACACTATGTTTAATGCAGAGTGACGTCCAGCTGCTTTCATCACGTCTACATTCACAGCAGGAGTTAGATCCTCTGAAATAAAACAATAAGTGGTGATATTCTCTCTTTCAGCTTGTTACTAAACCATGAATCTCAATGGCTGCAGAAACCAAACCTTCCAGTTTTATTCCTGACTACGTAACTGTTTTTCTGTTGTTTGGTTTGATCATATATCATTTAGAGCCTGATTTATGGAACATTTTGTTCCTAAATTCCCTTTTTTCATTGCTGACGGTATATGAAATCCCCTCCTCTATAAAAGGGTTAGAGTCTTTATTATTTTATTAGTTTTTGTTTTAGATTCATGTAGTTTCTATCAGAGCTGCAACGATTAATCAATTAGTCACCAGCTACTAGATCAATCTCCAACTATTTGATGATCATTTAATAGATTTAAGTCATTTTTTTATGAAGAAAATGTCCAAATTCTCGTTCCAGTTTCCAGATGTTTTCTTCTGTTTGCTCGTATGTGAAAGTGACATTTGACATGTGGAGGTTATTTCTAAAACGATGAGTTTTAATGGAAGTGGTTCTGCTCGTATAATCATCTGCTTCTGTGTTAAACGTGTGTTTTTATGGATATTCACTGTTTATTCAAATTGTTGCTGAAAGGAAAACGTGAGACTGTTGTTTGGAGTTTTATCACATAAATAACATCTGTCAGATGAACTTTGACCCCAAACAAATGAAGATTTATAGATTCTTAACTAACATCATAATTAACAGTACAGAGATCTGTTTGTATCCATCAAGAGATTTATGTCCATTAATTATGATTTTATTAGTTACTCAAAGCTGTTGAAGGGTTGAACTGAACATCATTAGGATCAACACACGTGTTGTTATGATGTTATATTATTGGTTATTTTTACAATAATAATAAAGTCAGAACAGAACTAAATGCATATTTAAAGTAGAACTAGAATTAGAATGAAACTAGAATTTTCTATTCTATAAAGTAAATGTAGTTTCCATCAGAACGATGAGGATCATTCATAAAATAAAAGAAGCTGTAGTTTGTGAAAATGTCTCATTTATAGTTTAAACAACTCAACCTGAACCACATCACATCAAAGTCAAAGGAAAATGTTTTATCTGATCAACATTAACGAACCTTTAACATCAACTAACCACGATATTGATGATTAATTAATCTATCGATTATTTGGTTCTATTTGATTGTTTGGTTCATAAAATGGTGAAAATGTCATTGATATATGTGCAACATATATTTAATTAGAACTGATACAATTAATTGATTAGTTGCCAACTATCACATTAATCACTGACTATTTTCGATTAATGAGTCATTTTAATTAAAAAATGTGTAAATTCTCTGGTTCCAGCTTCTCTTCTCTGATTATTTCCTGGTTTCTTTAGTCTCTATAATAATAAACTGATGATCTTTGGACAAAAAATGACATTTTAGGTTGAATCTCTAGTTCTGGTTTGTGTTAGTCTGACTTTTATAATTTTGAGTTCAGTCAAGTGAACATGTTCAAATATTCTTTATAAATCTTAGCCTGACGAACACAGTAATTGGTTTTAGGTGTGATGTTAAATATTCTGAACATCAGGTCCATTGCTGCATGTATGAAGACCAGATTATATCCATGTAACACGGCTGTAGATGCTTCATCTGACGTGGTGACGACCACACTGGTGCTGCTGTTAGATGCTGAGAGGAAGTCTGGTTTAACTCTGGTTTAAGTCTGGTTTAACTCTGGTTTAAGTCTGGGTTTATTCTTGTTTTACTCTGGTTTTACTCTGGTTTTTCTCTGGTTTTATTCTGGTTTTTCTCTGGTTTTATTCTGGTTTTTCTCTGGTTTTATTCTGGTTTTATTCTGGTTTTTCTCTTGTTTTATTCTGGTTTTACTCTGTTTTTTCTCTGGTTTTATTCTGTTTTTTCTCTGGTTTTATTCTGTTTTTTCTCTGGTTTTATTCTGGTTTTTCTCTGGTTTTATTCTGGTTGTACTCTGTTTTTATTCTGGTTTTACCCTGGTTTTACTCTGGTTTTACTCTGTTTTTATTCTGGTTTTACTCTGGTTTTATTCTGGTTTTACTCTGTTTTTATTCTGGTTTTACCCTGGTTTTTCTCTGGTTTTACTCTGGTTTTTCTCTGGTTTTACTCTGGTTTTATTCTGGTTTTACTCTGGTTTTACTCTGGTTTTACTCTGGTTTTTCTCTGGTTTTACTCTGGTTTTACTCTGGTTTTACTCTGGTTTTTCTCTGGTTTTACTCTGGTTTTACTCTGGTTTTTCTCTGGTTTTACTCTGGTTTTATTCTGGTTTTACTCTGGTTTTTCTCTGGTTTTACTCTGGTTTTACTCTGGTTTTACTCTGGTTTTATTCTGGTTTTATTCTGGTTTTATTCTGGTTTTACTCTGGTTTTATTCTGGTTTTACTCTGGTTTTACTCTGGTTTTACTCTGGTTTTATTCTGGTTTTACTCTGGTTTTACTCTGTTTTTATTCTGTTTTTTCTCTGGCTTTTCTCTGGTTTTATTCTGGTTTTACTCTGGTTTTATTCTGGTTTTATTCTGGTTTTACTCTGGTTTTACTCTGGTTTTTCTCTGGTTTTACTCTGGTTTTATTCTGGTTTTACTCTGGTTTTACTCTGTTTTTATTCTGGTTTTACTCTGTTTTTATTCTGGTTTTACTCTGGTTTTACTCTGGTTTTATTCTGGTTTTACTCTGGTTTTACTCTGTTTTTATTCTGGTTTTACTCTGGTTTTATTCTGGTTTTATTCTGGTTTTATTCTGGTTTTACTCTGGTTTTACTCTGGTTTTTTTCTGGTTTTACTCTGGTTTTATTCTGGTTTTACTCTGGTTTTACTCTGTTTTTATTCTGGTTTTACTCTGGTTTTATTCTGGTTTTATTCTGGTTTTACTCTGGTTTTACTCTGGTTTTTCTCTGGTTTTACTCTGGTTTTATTCTGGTTTTACTCTGGTTTTACTCTGTTTTTATTCTGGTTTTACTCTGTTTTTATTCTGGTTTTACTCTGGTTTTACTCTGGTTTTATTCTGGTTTTACTCTGGTTTTACTCTGTTTTTATTCTGGTTTTACTCTGGTTTTATTCTGGTTTTATTCTGGTTTTATTCTGGTTTTACTCTGGTTTTACTCTGGTTTTTTTCTGGTTTTACTCTGGTTTTATTCTGGTTTTACTCTGGTTTTACTCTGTTTTTATTCTGGTTTTACTCTGTTTTTATTCTGGTTTTACTCTGTTTTTATTCTGGTTTTACTCTGTTTTTATTCTGGTTTTACTCCGTTTTTATTCTGGTTTTACTCTGGTTTTATTCTGGTTTTACTCTGGTTTTTCTCTGTTTTTATTCTGGTTTTATTCTGTTTTTATTCTGGTTTTATTCTGGTTTTACTCTGGTTTTATTCTGGTTTTACTCTGGTTTTATTCTGGTTTTACTCTGTTTGTTCTCTGGTTTTATTCTGGTTTTATTCTAACATATTAATATAATAGTGGTAGGTGTCATATTGATGCTGTGAGTGCTGCGTGTATTAACTCCATGCGTTGATGTGCTGATGACTACACTGGTGATGCTGCATTAGACGCTGAGTGCTGCTGAATTTATAGAAATCTGCAGAGAGACGTGAACAAAGTGAAGCTACAGAAACACTAAATGTGAATTTCACTGTTTTTTCCCTCTAGTCTCACAGAAAACATGTTCGAGGAGCAAAATATCCTCAAACCTGAAAATAGATGAGTGTGAAAAGCCTTGTTTTTGCTGCCGTGTGTTAACTTTAACTGTGTCTAATGAAACATGGATCCTGCTTTAAAACCTAGCACCCATCTTCTGTTCTGCTGTTTTCTTAGTGGCATGTTGAAAATGTCTGAAAATCGCTTCACTTAAATGAGTCTCTGGGGGAAACAGCTTCTCGGGGGTTTGGGGGCTGCTGCATTAAAACAAATTCTGTGTATTCTGCACATATTTTTCCTGCCTCTTCCTTTGTAAAAATGAACCTTATTGGTGCCATGAATAATGCATGAGGACGTTCAATTGCTGCAGCAATGAAAATTAGGCCTGTTTACATGCAGCGGTTATGTACACAGACGCTGCTGTTTTTTCTTTTTTTTTTTCTTGACCGGTTTTCTGAAGGTTGAGCAGAGCCTGAGTAGCTTTTCTGAAAATACAAATTTTCAGCAAAGCAAATCTCATTTCTTTTGAGTCCAAAGAGGAGGGGTGAAGCTCCCGCGGGTTTAATGAATCCATAAATCACACTAGTGCCAGGTTCGCTCTGCTGCGCCTGCGTCTGTGTGTGTGTGTGTGTGTGTGTGTGTGTGTGTGCGCAGTGTAATTTTGATTTTCATCAAAAATTTAATCTGCCAGCCTACAAGGGGTTTAGCAGCAGACCGGGTGCCGCCCTGAATTTCTAATTTTAGGGGCCTGATCTTTCAGGATTTATTTTTGTATAATTCAAGTCTGCTTTTCAATATCTCTTGTTATTAAATTTTAATTCGTGGGCATTAACATATAGATTGAAAAGGTTTTTATGGGGGTTTTTGAGTGTGTATGCTGATGGAATTTTACTAGACGACACAGTTTCTTTTTCCAGAGTATCCAGGGTGTGTGTGTGTGTGTGTGTGTCTCTACATTATTGCTTTTTTGAAATCATTGGTCATACACCATCTTGGAAGACATTTATTACAGAGGACAGGAAAATGTGCGTTTGATTAAAGAAACAGGGAGAAGAAGCGTTGAGTGTGAAGCTCTGACCCCTCCAGCCTCCATTTTAGCTGATTCCTATTTTTAATCCCTGCAGAGTGGAAACGTTTTCATGAGCTTAAACAAATTTGTCTTTTTTATATATATTCTGAATTTCTGTTCCAGTAACTTGCAGCACAGAGATTTAAAAGGTACAATCTCTCAACCTCTGTTTTTTTCTTTTAATTTTTCTTTTTATATTTCTGCTATAACTGAGCGCAGTGATTGATTTACTTCATTATTGTGCAGAGGCAGATACAGTCCTGCCCAAATATAGGCCAATTATTTTAAGTAGCTCCACTCTAAGTGCTGAATTCCGAATAGAACAGAGAACCCAGAGAGGTTTTTCCTTTTTCTGTAACCTCACATACAGGCTGACTGCACCCAACCATTCATATATATATATATATATATATATATATATATATATATATATATACATATATATATATATATATATATATATGTAGACATTTTATACAATAGAGCAAAAAGAACCTAGTCTAAAAATGACACTACTGATGTGATCTGGACGTCCAGCAAATGTTTGATGATTTCATTTGAAATGAATTCATGTGGTTTTGTGCATCTGGTTAAATTCCTTCTCTCTTTGTATCAGAAGCTTCAGACGGTGAAACAACAGAAAGCCAGATGGCTAATTTAGCATTTTGGTCTTTAATGAGAGGAGAACAGGTCTGAACTGGTATTTCATAAACTCTGGGTTAGTGTTCACAATAAAGCTGCAAATAAACCACGAAGTGATCTATCGATTAGTGAATGAATTTTAATGGTTTAAATGTGGATCAGTGTTTCATCAAAGCTGAAGATTCAACCTAAAATGTCATTTTTTGTCCAAAGATCATCAGTTTATTATTATAGAGACTAAAGAAACCAGGAAATAATCAGAGAAGAGAAGCTGGAACCAGAGAATTTACACATTTTTTAATTAAAATGACTCATTAATCGAAAATAGTCAGTGATTAATGTGATAGTTGGCAACTAATCAATTAATTGTATCAGTTCTAATTAAATATATGTTGCACATATATCAATGACATTTTCACCATTTTATGAACCAAACAACTGATTAAATGTTTCAATAATCGATGGATTAATTAATCATCAATATCGTGGTTAGTTGATGTTAAAGGTTCGTTAATGTTGATCAGATAAAACATTTTCCTTTGACTTTGATGTGATGTGGTTCAGGTTGAGTTGTTTAAACTATAAATGAGACATTTTCACAAACTACAGCTTCTTTTATTTTATGAATGATCCTCATCGTTCTGATGGAAACTACATTTACTTTATAGAATAGAAAATTCTAGTTTCATTCTAATTCTAGTTCTACTTTAAATATGCATTTAGTTCTGTTCTGACTTTATTATTATTGTAAAAATAACCAATAATATAACATCATAACAACACGTGTGTTGATCCTAATGATGTTCAGTTCAACCCTTCAACAGCTTTGAGTAACTAATAAAATCATAATTAATGGACATAAATCTCTTGATGGATACAAACAGATCTCTGTACTGTTAATTATGATGTTAGTTAAGAATCTATAAATCTTCATTTGTTTGGGGTCAAAGTTCATCTGACAGATGTTATTTATGTGATAAAACTCCAAACAACAGTCTCACGTTTTCCTTTCAGCAACAATTTGAATAAACAGTGAATATCCATAAAAACACACGTTTAACACAGAAGCAGATGATTATACGAGCAGAACCACTTCCATTAAAACTCATCGTTTTAGAAATAACCTCCACATGTCAAATGTCACTTTCACATACGAGCAAACAGAAGCTAAACTGCTGCTGTTTTCTTTTTTTCTTTTAGCAAAGTAATTACCTCAGAAATTACTCATGAAACTATCTGCAATTACATCATCTGCCTGCATCAGTCAGAACATTGAATGGTAACAGGTGTTCTTCATTTTGGAATCACTTGTTACTGTGGAAAACGTCGGTGATGAGACGCATTTAATTCATTTTCCGTCTGTAACGTGTGAATCTGTCGCTCTGTGTTAACTCTGCCACGTTGGATTTCTACAGAAACGCAGCGTTTTACAAATATAAATCCTATTCTCAGTGTCACACAATAAAAATGTTGTTAAAGAAAAACCATGTAGAGCTGCAGAGCTGTTAAATCACTGATTGTACATCACAACACATCAACTACATCACATGAAGCATCTTCACCAAACTGAACATAAAACGCATGGAGCAGCAGAGAGAAGCTAACGGCTAACCGCTAATTAACCAGAGAGCAGATCTGAATACGTGTCAACAACTCTGATTAGAGGAAGTCACTAAAAGAAGAAGAACTGGTGCAGCTGCTAATTATCTGCAGTAATGAACAACAACTCATTTAACAGCAGCCTGCATGAGGCGTTTAGGGAACGTTGGGGAACACTGGTAATTTACAGCATCTACTGAATACTTAATATCTGTCTATGTGTGAGGCGTTTAGGGAGCGTCGGTAAATTATAATGTCTATTGAATACCTGTTTGTGTGAGGCGTTTATGGAATGTTTGTAAATTATATTGTCTACTTTATATCTATCTGCGTGATGCATTTAGGGAACATTAGTAAATTGTCTACTGAATATCTGTGTGTGAGGAGTTTAGGAAGCGTTTATATCTGTCTATCTGTGATGCATTTATGGAATGTTCATAAATTATATTATCTACTGAATAGCTGTCTATGTGTGAAGAATTTAGGGAGCGTTGGTAAATGATATTGTCTACTGCAGGGGTGGCCAACACTAATGAAGCTCCATAGCAAGGGTTCATTAGTAGAATCAGGTGTGTTCCTGCTTGGTTGGAACAAAAAACTGTCTGTGTGAGGCGTTTAGGGAGCGTTGGTAAATTATATTGTCTACTGAATACCTGTCTGTGTGAGGCGTTTAGGGAGCGTTGGTAAATTATATTGTCTACTGAATACCTGTCTGTGTGAGGCGTTTAGGGAATATTGGTAAAATTTTCTACTGAATACCTGTCTATGCGTTTAGGGAACGTTGGTAAATTATATTGTCTACTGAATACCTGTCTGTGTGAGGCGTTTAGGGAGTGTTGGTAAATTATATTATTTGGGTTCCTTGTTAGGGGGATTCCAGCTACTCATGAATTAATTTAGTCTTAAAGCTAGAAAATGTAAATTTCTGTCACCATGAAAAGTAAAATTTGCTGCGTAGACAATAAACAAGTCAGTGACTCTGCTGACGATGAGAATCCTGAATCTAAATGAGCCTTAAAATCAATCTGCTGCAGCAAAATTAGACTTTTCATGTTTTTTAGTAGTGTCATGGTTTCAAAAAGTTTTCTCAGATTTCTAGCTTTACAAACAAATAGTACAAATTGTGTGTGTGTGTGTGTGTGTGTGTGGAAAGGTTCATTCCATCAACTTCTCACTTGTTGAGGTTTTTTCCTGAGAACCTGAGTAAAGATCCTGGATAATTTCATGCAGTTTAGACACAGGACACGTATATTTAAACTAATTTTAATAAACCATCAGCGATCGGCTGTTTTTGTTTGTTTGTTTGTTTGCAGCAGAATCATTTTACAGCCAAACAATCAATAAAATATTCAACAGACTCCTGAGTCTGCATGGGAGGCGTTCAGGGAACATCAGGAAAGTCTGTGTGTGTGTGTGTGTGTGTGTGTGTGTGTGTGTGTGTGTGTGTGTGTGTGTGTGTGTGTGTGTGTGTGTGTGTGCTTCTCAGGAGGAAGTTGATGACGTCATGTGACAGGAAGTAGTATTTTATGTATAAAATGACAGTCATGGACTTGGATGCTCAGAGGCTTTAATAGGAGTTTAAAATAAAAGATCAGTTTTTGTTTTTGTCTGTTGTAAAAAGTGGGAACTTCTCCTCCTTCCATGGTGATCCATCACCTGCCAGGTGTGGCGATGAACCAGCAGCATTCCTGCCCGTCACAATAAAAGGCTCTTTTATTTTGAAAAGAGATATCTCTCAGATAGCGTAACCACCGCTTGCATCACATCAGCCTCACAGAATCCATCGGGTTGATGACCGATGTCTGTGGAATGGAACGGCCGACGCCTCCTTAACGGCTGACGTCGCCGGATATCAACGGGAAGAGGAGCACGCTGTCGTCATGGCGACGGATGACTGACATGTCTGAGTCTTTAGCCGTGCAGGACGGGAGGTTTCCAGCTGGAAGCGTTCAGGTGGTTGTGAAACCTTCCTGCTGAACATGAGGAGGATGAACACAGCAGCGAGGTCAGGACCTCATCATGGACTAACCCCACGTCAGTAGACCTGGACCTGCTGCTTCCTGTGGCTTATTAGTCCTGACCAGACTCAGACCAGGTCCAGCACTGGCCAGGATTCATCTGTGGAGAAAACACGTCCCTCTGTTTTATTAAATATTCTCGATTTTGCAATCGCATGAATTCCAGCGTCGTCAGAGATCTATCGCAAATTTTTATGATTGCCGCATATTTCCCATAATTCTTCCAACATCAGCCTCAAACACCGCCCATCATCAGTCTACACCTCCTGCTGGTTTCAGTGGATTTACACATCTTCTTTGTCTTTTCTGTCACTGCTGCTTTAACTTCATGTTGCTGCAGTGACTGGTGATGGTGAATAAATCCACTTGTCATCTTTATGTTTTCAAACTGCTGCTGCTGCTGCTGTTGCTGCTGCTGCTGCTGCTGCTGCTGTTGCTGCTGCTGCTGCTGCTGTTGCTGCTGCTGCTGCTGCTGCTGCTGCTGCTGCTACTGCTGCTGCTGCTGCTGCTGTTGCTGCTGCTGCTGCTGCTGCTACTGCTGCTGCTGCTGCTGTTGCTGCTGCTGCTGCTGCTGCTGCTACTGCTGCTGCTGCTGCTGCTGTTGCTGCTGCTGCTGCTGCTGCTACTGCTGCTGCTGCTGCTGTTGCTGCTGCTGCTGCTGCTGCTGCTGCTGCTGCTGCTGCTGCTGCTGCTGCTACTGCTGCTGCTGCTGCTGCTGCTGCTGCTGCTGCTGCTGCTGCTACTGCTACTTTTTAAAGACAACAACCGACCATCAAAGCCCTGATCGCTGACACTTGGCAGAGAACCAGTATTGTGTTTTACTGGGTTTTTCTAGACGTTTCCTCTGGTATCAGCTCTGTAGAAGCCTCCCTCGCTTCATCTGCCTCCATTGTTGCTGCTAGTCCATAGGTGTCCAACCCGAGGCCCGGGGCCCAGATCTGGTCTCCACCTCATTTCCTGTGGTCCCTCCAGAGCTTCACAGACTGGTGTGATTTATTTACAGTGAATAAATGTGTGAAGTTAACAGAGACACGCTGGTCACGTTGTCTTTGTACGACTTCGTTAACTCCAACATCTTTTTCTCAATCGGCCACGAAGGTTGTTTAAAAACAGGAAAGTTTCTGTTTTTCCTTATTTTCCTTTGTTGAAGTACATCTGTCATTACTTTCTGCTACTTTCTATTCTTTAATATTTAGCATAGCAACACTAAACCATAGATTCCAATCTTTGAAACATCCATGAAATAAATCAATAGTTAATAGTGGTTATCAGCATATTCTGGTATGAGTCTCTAGATATCTGTGATGATTTTAATGTTTAATAATTAGACACTAACAACAATACATTATTTCTGCAGCAGCTGATTTTAAATTCTGGTTAAAAATCTGTGTAAATTGTCACCATCACTATTATGAGTGGAGAGGTAATTATCTAATATAATAACATATATAATAATAATAATACATAGATACATATATATGATCTTTATAATTGGTGTGAAACCAGAACACTCTAAGAGATCATCTAAGATGATTTTGGACACAGAATTAGTGTTGTTCTATTTATTTTTATATCTTAAGCTTATTTAGATCTTTGATGGAGTTTGAGTAAGTAAAAAAGGTGCACAATTCCCTGCAAATTATGAGAAAACACCTCCACAAAATCAGTCATTTTGATTGATTTGATTGAAATCAAGTCCTGGAAAACACGTCCCTGAAGATGCATTCGTAAAGTGTTTTCCACTGAAATCGGTTCCGATGATCAGGGCGAGCTTCACTCACACGTTTGACAGTTCATGAAGGAATGGTAAAGTCGTGTAAAGCAGCTGTTGCATCGTTTTATCTGAGCTGATCCACGTGTCTGCAGCTGTGAGCTCGTTATCGACTAATTCTCAGAAACAAACTTGATGCAGGTTTCCCCAGATCCTGCAGCGTCTGAGGCTTCACGCTGCGATAAACCGCCTGTGATACACCTGCAATAATCCTGCTGTTTAATCAGCTGATGGATTAGTATCATTTATTATTATAGCACACGTTTCATCTCATCACTCAGAGTCTGAGACAAACCAGTCTGATGCATGTCTCACAACTTTAATCTCAACTTGTGAAAAATGCAAAAACAAAGTGTCAGACAGCTCCAGAGGTGGAAGGTTGTTATAATGATGAGGATAATTATTATAACTGTATTTGCACAGATGTAGATATTAGCACATGTTGGTTAATAATTCAGCATCTGTCTGTTTCCTTTATTCTCATGTAAACTAGTTGGAGACGTTTCCTCTTTTTTCTCAGCCGTGTTGATTTCAGTTGCAAAATGTCTTAAAAAGTTAAAGTTTAACGATGGAAAGTCTGATATTTTCTGAGGTGACGCCACAACAACCAGAACAGCCTCTTTCTTTGTTTTACAGTGTTGTCCAAATAAAAAATTACAAGCAAATTGTAAAAAAATAAAAAGGCATGAAAGTGGGACACAGATGATTCCATTTGCCATTAATTTGGTTACTAAAATCTCTGCATTATTATGGTACATTTGTTTTGTGTGGAAAGCGTCTAAAATATTCTGTCGAGCTCTTAAAAAGCATTAAATTAGATTTTAAACATGCAGCAGCCCTGAAATAAGCGGTGACCATGAACGCAGCACGCTGGTTAACTCCTGCTCTGCTCCCGTCCTGGATGCTGAGGATAAATTGAACATTTGTATTCTGGACGTCGTATCTGCTGCTGGTGAAACTGGACACGGTGACGAGTCTAATGGAAGGGAAATTGAAAAGACTAAAAATGGAAATGCCTTAAAATAGCATTTGCCTCAAATGTTTAGAAAAGCTTTAGAAAATAACCCACGGAGAGAAGAACAGCTGCAGAAAAATGGAAATAAATGTCTTTAATAAAAAAGGAAAATGGCCACAATGGAAGCTCAGAGAGAAACCTGAACGGTGGTTGTACCGTTTAAATCGGACAGTTGCCGTGACGATGGGCAGCCATACTGGCTCTGACCTCTGACCTTTGATATTCACATGTTCCAAAAAGTGAATTCACACTAAATCTGCTGTGGTTTTAGTTAAATATCAGATTTAATTTGCTGAAATATTGTTTGTGTACTTTATTTTTAAACCAGTCATTTTGCTTTAAGCACATCTTGAAAGTTATGAACTTCATAATATTCATAATAACTTCTGTTATACCTGTATAACGCTATTAATCTATTGATTATTAGAGCGATTAATCAATTAGTTGTGTGTAAAATGTCAATCACTGAAGATTCAACCTGGAATGTGTTTGCACTGATCTCATTATTTAAACTAGTATAAAATATAGTACTAAAATGTATAATAATGATAAAAGTACATTGAAGATATTGTAAATGCTTATAACTGACAGACAAGTAGAAACTTCTTCTCACAGGACGTCAAAGTCATCTGCAGCATTAGAAACTAAGTACATTTACTCAATAAATACTGGACTTGGGTAGTTTATTAATCTTTTGTTATTGGAATCATTAATCGATCAGTAGTTTGGTTCATTAAATGGTTTAAATGTGGATCAGTGTTTCATCAAAGCTGAAGATTCAACCTAAAATGTCTTTTTTTGTCTAAAGATCATCAGTTTATTATTATAGAGACTAAAGAAACCAGGAAATAATCAGAGAAGAGAAGCTGGAACCAGAGAATTTACACATTTACTAATTAAAAATGACTTGAATCCAATAATCGATTCTCAAAATACTAATATTAATATAAAAGCTGGAAACTAATCAATGAATTGTTGCAGCTCTAGTACAAAGTAAGAAATATTGATGAAACGTTTTAAATTGGTATGTTTTTATATATATTTGATTGTATTTCACACATTGTGTGTCTCCTACACAAAAAAGAAAGAAACTATTCATAAAATGTATTTTTTCTTCTACTTGAGTATATTTTTCTGTGCTTTGCTGCTGTTTCCATGTGTTTTCCAGTCGTTTTTTTGGCTGATTCCACTTTGATGCCAGTGGTTTTGTGTTTTTTTTGTGTTTTTTGTGTTTTTTTGTATAGATCATGTCTCCCAGCAGCTTCTGCAGCTTCAGTCCTACGTGAATCAGGTTAAACTGTGACATACGTGTTGCAGCTTGTAGTCTATAGGTTCACTTTGACAGAATATTGGGTAATGGACAACTTGCACAACTTCCAGTTATTGCACGTGTAGTTGCATCTCTACATCGTACAGATTTACAGCCCTCATGTTTCTACACAGGAAGACATTTGATGGTTTGTGGACTCCTGCTTGTGTTATATCTACAGAAAGGTGTTTTTGGCCATGAAAAGGCTTTTTGTTGCTGTATTGGTGCACTATTATTAGCAGACCAATTTTCCCTCTTTCCATAATATCAGTCATCCTGGTAGAACTCTGTTTTGCTTGGTTGCATTTTGAGCTCTTGACGAGACCTTTTATAGCCTGGTGCTGAAGTGGCAAGTTGTGTAATTTGGATATTTCTGAAATTAGAGCATTTGGGCGCCGCAAAGCTGTGGATTTTCTGCCATGAACGGTGAAGCCACTCTGCTGCTCGTGGTGCGCCGCAATTTTTTCTGTCGTCCTCTAATCTAATCTATCACGCTGTCTCAGATGTATATATACCTGCGGTGTCTCTCCACCGAGACAATTAGGACGAGTTGTCTCACAATTTGAGTGTCTGCTGCAGACTGCTGCTTATTCTGTGAGGTTCTCTGCTCAAATTAAAGCTGACATTTAGAGATGTTGGAGACGTTTTTTTCTTCAGACGTCGGATGCGTTTCCATGGCACTTTAAAAACAGCACATTTCTATTTGACCTTGTGCTTAGAGAATATTTATTGGACTAAAAGTCATCTCTGTATGAGGCAGGAAACGTGTTGTTCTCTCTGTGATCCACACAAATCTTTATGAATCTGTGTAAATGCCGTCAATTTAGATTCTCCCCATTTTGAATTTAGTGGAAATTTGTTTTGTTTTTTTCTTTGAGTACAGTCGAGCTATGATGATTAGTTGTCAATATTTACATTAATCTCAAACCATTTTGTTAATCGATTAATGGATTTATGTAATTTTCCAGTAGAAAATGTCTAAATTCTCTGGTTCCAGCTTCTCTTCTCTGATTATTTCCTGGTTTCTTTAGTTTACTAGTCATCGTAAACTGATGACATTTTTATGAACCAAATATTATTTAAAATCATTCACTAATTAAAAGATCAGTTTGAATAGTGATTATTTGCAGTGAACACAAACCCTGAGTATATTAATACCAGTTGAGACCTGTTTTCCTCTCATTAAACCAAACGACTAATAGATTAATCATTTCAATAATCACCTATCACAACAGTTGTTAGCTGCAGCCTTTTAGAGTCCAAACGTACATGTATATCACTGCAGTCATCATCCAAACCTGCTGCTTTAATAATCCCCACAACCCACCCACAGGTCTCATATTAACCCACACAACCATTACCACAATAATCACTGCCACTGGTGTAAAAAACACCTGAATTCTCCAACATAAAAGATGAGATGCAGCCGACACCAAACGTTTAATAGTCTTATTGCATCAGCCACAGACTGTCCAAATCAGTTTTATCATCACTCCTCCTTCATTTTTTTAGCAATATTCACCAAATTTGGTCCAGATCCATTATATTCTGATGTTTTAAACCGTTTTACTGTTGCCTCAAAATCTTTGCTCAAATTCTGTGGGCGGAGCTTATATTACCAAATAAAGTCATATTTCCTGAACAGTTCATGCCATTGGAGCCACATTGGGTGAACATGTGTAGATGTGATGTCATAGCGACCAGGACATGTTAGCAGCATCATGTGACTATAAAAGAAGGCGTCTATATGTTTGACTGTCCTTCACAGTGGAGAACATCAGATCCACCTCAGAAGCATGTGGATCAGATGAAACCGTCAACCTCTGAAGTCTAGATTATTCTCCTAAAGTCTAGTTTATTCTTCTGAAGTCTAGTTTATTCTTCTAAAGTCTAGTTTATTCTTCTAAAGTCTAGTTTATTCTTCTAAAGTCTAGTTCATTCTTCTAAAGTCTAGTTTATTCTTCTAAAGTCTAGTTTATTCTCCTGAAGTCTAGTTTATTCTTCTGAAGTCTAGTTTATTCTTCTAAAGTCTAGTTTATTCTTCTAAAGTCTAGTTTATTCTTCTAAAGTCTAGTTTATTCTCCTAAAGTCTAGTTTATTCTTCTAAAGTCTAGTTCATTCTTCTAAAGTCTAGTTTATTCTTCTAAAGTCTAGTTTATTCTTCTAAAGTCTAGTTTATTCTTCTAAAGTCTAGTTTATTCTTCTAAAGTCTAGTTTATTCTTCTAAAGTCTAGTTCATTCTTCTAAAGTCTAGTTTATTCTTCTAAAGTCTAGTTTATTCTCCTGAAGTCTAGTTTATTCTTCTGAAGTCTAGTTTATTCTTCTAAAGTCTAGTTTATTCTTCTAAAGTCTAGTTTATTCTCCTAAAGTCTAGTTTATTCTTCTAAAGTCTGGTTTATTCTTCTGAAGTCTAGTTTATTCTTCTAAAGTCTGGTTTATTCTTCTAAAGTCTGGTTTATTCTTCTAAAGTCTGGTTTATTCTTCTAAAGTCTAGTTTATTCTTCTAAAGTCTAGTTTATTCTTCTAAAGTCTAGTTTATTCTTCTAAGGTCTAGTTTATTCTTCTAAAGTCTAGTTTATTCTTCTAAAGTCTAGTTTATTCTCCTAAAGTCTAGTTCATTCTTCTCAAGTCTAGTTTATTCTTCTCAAGTCTAGTTTATTCTCCTAAAGTCTAGTTTATTCTCCTAAAGTCTAGTTTATTCTCCTAAAGTCTGGTTTATTCTCCTAAAGTCTAGTTTATTCTTCTAAAGTCTGGTTTATTCTTCTAAAGTCTGGTTTATTCTTCTAAAGTCTGGTTTATTCTTCTAAAGTCTGGTTTATTCTTCTAAAGTCTGGTTTATTCTCCTAAAGTCTAGTTTATTCTAAAGTCTGGTTTATTCTTCTGCTACGTAGCTACAGCATCTTGTTCATTCTTAGTTCTGTGTAGAGGGAACGTGTTGGTCTGATGAATCAATGCTTCCTCTTCACAGTAGCAACCGTTCACCAGGTAAAAAACTAAAGAAAGTCCAGCACAAAACAGAAAAAACAGGGAAAAACAGCTAAATAACATATTCTGGACTGAATGAACCAGACTTTTTTCCTGGTCCTAATCCTCCTTCATTCAACCAGGATGTGTGTTTGTAGCTCATTGATATCAAAGAGGGCGACACGGTGGTGCAGGGGTTAGTGCTGTTGCCTCACAGCAAGAAGGTCGCAGGTTCAAGACCTCCTTGGTCCTGGGTCTGGGACCTTTCTGTGTGGAGTTTGCATGTTCTCCCCGTGTCTGCGTGGGTTTTCACCAGGTTCTCCAGCTTCCTCCCACAGTCAAAAAAACATGCTGAGGTTAATTGGTCACTCTAAATTGCCCCTAGGTGTGAGTGTGTGAGTGAATGGTGTGTGTGCTCCATGATTGGTGGAGACCATCTGGGGTGTATCCCTGCCTCTCGCCGTAACGCGCTGGGATTGGCTCCAGCAGACCATGTGACCCTAATGAGGAATAAGCAGGTATAGAAAATGACTGACTGACTGATATCAAAGAGAAAATGATTTTATTACAAATGTTGAAGTGGAAGCGACAGAGAAGACGTTAGTGGAGGAGACTGTAGACCACCACGACCCTGGAGGAGCTGAACTGACCAATCACAGCCCTGGAGGAGCTGAACTTACCAATCACAGCCCTGGAGGAGCTGAACTGACCAATCACAGCCCTGGAGGTTCATGTGTAGTCAGGATTTATTGGAGGTGAAGTCAGACTAGGACGTAGCTACAGAAGTAGAAACTAGGTTTGACTGTGTTTCTAACAGGAAGTTCAGCGTTGGGTGTGAAGTGGTTCAGACTCTGACAGTAAAGTGTGTGTCTCTGTGATTTATTCCCCTGCTGCAGCAGAACGGGGTCAGAGGAGGCGGAGTCATGAGCGCAAAGGAGGCGGCCAACCCAGGCAAGGAGCAGGCGGACGGCAGCAGCGCGGCGACGGACGGGCCCTCGCCGGCCAGACCCGCCACCACCAAGACCACCAGCCCCCCCGCCGTCACCGTGAAGAAGGAGCCGGGCACCGCCGAGACCAGTAACGGGAAAGTCGGCGACGCCAACCCCGCCGAGATCTGCGTCGTCATCGGAGGAAACGAGGGAGCGGCGAGCGGAGGAGGAGGAGGAGGGGGAGGAGGAGCAGGAGGAGGAGGAGGAGGATCCCGGAGAGCTCAGACCGAGGGTATGTTCGCCCTTGGTACTCCGCCTCCAACGAAGAGCACAGACTCATGCATAGGTGTGTGAATGACCTGAACATCCGGATGTTAACACCTCACATTCTGCTCCATGTCACCTTCATCACAGCAGGAGAAACATTTTCTAACGTTCAGAAACATCATCCTGGTTATTTTACATCAGAGGAGTTAAACTCAGTTTATTCCTAGACCACATCAGTGTTCTGGTTTCACTCAGAGGACCAATTATAAAAATCACACACACACACACACACACATATATATATATATATGAGTAAGTAAGTCCAAAAAACTTAAAATCCAGTTTATTCAGCTTTTATGAGGTCTCTAAATGTACGTTGTTTCTTGTTATTTAAAACTCCATTTGTATCATTTTTTTTTTTTTTTTTTTACAAAAATCACAATTTTGAGCCTTTTTTAACACAAAATGTCAAATGGTGTGTGTATCTACATATATATAATCCACCTGAATATAAAGTTGCTGATAGCATGATTTCTTTTATTTTTTTTAAACCTTTTCAACAGAGTTAAACTGTCTGGTACCAAGTTTTTAGGGTTACACCACATGGCAGTTTTGTCACGGATTATTATAATTATTATTATATATGTTATTATATTAGATAATTTCCTCTCCACTCATAATAGTGATGGTGACAATACACAGATTTTTAACCAGAATTTAAAATCAGCTGCTGCAGAAATAATGTTGTATTGTTGTTAGTGTCTAATTATTAAACATTAAAATCATCACAGATATCTAGAGACTCATACCAGAATATGCTGATAACCACTATTAACTATTGATTTATTTCATGGATGTTTCAAAGATTGGAATCTATGGTTTAGTGTTGCTATGCTAAATATTAAAGAATAGAAAGTAGCAGAAAGTAATGACAGATGTACTTCAACAAAGGAAAAGAAGGAAAAACAGAAACTTTCCTGTTTTTAAACAACCTTCGTGGCCGATTGAGAAAAAGATGTTGGAGTTAATGAAGTCGTACAAAGACAACGTGACCAGCGTGTCTCTGTTAACTTCAAACATTTATTCACTGTAAATAAATCACACCAGTCTGTGAAGCTCTGGAGGGGCCACAGGAAATGAGGTGGAGACCAGATCTGGGCCCCGGGCCTCGGGTTGGACACCTATGTTTTTAGATAATCACTGGAACGGTTTCTCCGGCTGAAACTGTGGACAGGATGTTGTTGCTGCTGGATTTTTCTTTTTTTTTTTTTTAATTTTCCAAAGCTGTGAAACACAAACCTCAGTGTTTGTGTTTGTTTGGCAGCTGAAACTTAGAGAAACCAGAAGTTTCTGCTGCTGCAGCCGCTCGTTAGCAGGAAACCAGACGATCTGCTTTTTGTCATTTGAGCGAACAGTGTTTTTGTTGTTGTTGTTGTTTTTATATCATTGGTTATGTTTCACTGCTTTCCATTGATTTCCAATCATGTAACTCACACATGATGATGGAGATTGTTGCTGTAGCAGCAACCATTCAGCACAAAAGCAGTGTGTGTGTGTGTGTGTGTGTGAATATTAATAAATCAACTCTGTCACTAAGGTCATAATGTTTCTACATTCATGAATTAATATTTACTGGCCCCTAATGAATGGATATAACACTAGTCGTTATAATCCAGTATTTACACAGCACCACTTCTCTAAAACCTAACAGCAGCATTAACAGCAGTTATATGAAGCTAATAATAAATATTAGCTGAATTCTTGTCTCTGATTGGCTGCATCAAAACTGTTTAATTAGCTGCTTTAAATTGATCACAGCTGTCAGAGCTACATGTTATAGACGAGTTATTAACCTATAAACTAACAACCTTTTCTTTACGTCCGTCTGGAGGAAAACAGCAATTTAGATGAGAAATATTAAATATATAAACTGGGAAAGTAAATTGAGGGCAAAGTCTCATTCACAATGATGAGCAGATAGAGTCAATTAAAATAATTAAATGAAATTAATCAATGTGGCATCAAACTCAGAAAAATATGTTAAGAAGAAAAAGGAGAAAACAGAAACGTGCAGCTCAAGTTTCATTTTAACAATTTGTAAAACGTTAATATTAATAATAGAGTTTGTCCTATTTCCTGGTTCACATTGAGAATCTGATTGGCTGCTAATGACTCTTCCAGGTGTTAGTCAGGCCCTCAGGTGTTACCATGGAAACAGAGTCTGGGTTTATTGCTGTGATGATTGTTTAGTTGTTGGTTAATTGATGTGTAGGAGTTGGTACATGAAGGAAATCTGCTCGCTGCCAAAAACCTGCTCTGTGATTCCCCCGGAAATGTTTCTAATAAAACGCTTTTTATTTGTTTGCTGCTTTTAAAGAATCACAAAGAGACGACTGAGCATCGTCGCTGACACCCATTTCATCTGGTTTCTGTTTGTTCTCATTAACCGAACACCATAAAACTCTCTGAACCACGGCCGTTAAAACAAACCACATTTATCCTGTTATTTCAACCAATTAATCGGATTTGTCCTAATTCTTCCTTTTAGGCCACGAAAGCTTCAGGAATGTTTTCAGAAATCAAACTTAGTGGAATGTGACATTTACCTCGAGCTCAGGACTTTTTGCTGTTGGTGACTGTTTTCTGACTGTTTCTTTTCCTCCTGCAGGTTCCTATGTGTGTGCCGTCTGTGGGAAGAAGTACAAGTACTACAACTGCTTCCAGACGCACGTCAGGGCTCACAGAGGTAAGACAGTCGAAAAATGACGCTCTGCTCGTTTTGTTTTTCCTATCTTTGACCTAAAATTATTCACTTCCTCCGCGTGAGTCATACGTGTCCTTTCGGCCAGGAATTATATTTCACTTGTTTATTTTTGGAATTGTTTTTAATCTGAACGCCGACAGTTGTGGTCTGTGAGCAGATGCTTTAGATCAGAGGTGTCAAACATGTGGCCTGAGGGCCGGAAACGGCCCGCTGAAGGGTCCAATCCGGTCCCCTGGATGGATCCAGTTAAATATTAATTACTAATTTATTTATTCATTTTTTCTCTCCTGTTTTTGAAGGTTATTTAATAGTGTGAATATTTCCAACCTATTTCTTTAGATAAAAAGCAGCAGAGAATTTGTCAGCGTTATTTATATGTGAGTTTTTACTGGTTCGACCCACTTGAGATCATGAACTACAGTGAGTTTGATGCTGCTGATCTAGATTCTTGTGTTTGCAGGAGTCTTTACTGTGTTTTTCTGGTTTTTCCTCCAGAATCAGAGAGCATGGTGGGAGACGGACTTCCCCAGACGCCCAACAGTGAGTCCACGCTTCCACCTCACACTCCTCATTTAACACACGGATCATATGTTTTCTGACTCCAAATCTTTTAGATTATCATGAAACTATAAATAATCAGCCCTGTTTTCCAACTGAAGATAAGGATCAGAAACACATGATGTTCCCTCATTGTCCTGGTTTTCATGTCTTGTCCCTCTCGTGTCTCCCTCATGACACCATGTGACCTCAAATAATCATTTATTTACACGTTTTCACTAAAAAAGGCTAAATTTATATGAATAGTCCAATAGTCCAGACGTGTGTGGAGAAATAATTTATTTACACATCAGCGTTTAGTTTTCATTGTTCTACAGAGATTTGGGGGAAAATATAAATGAAAACTTATTTTTATAAATATATATTTGGGTGTAGTGGATTACTGAGAGGATCCTAGTTGACATCCTACTTGAAATAGTTGAGTGAATAAAGTTCTAATCAAACAATTAAAGACATTTGTATGATTTCACAGCCTCAAAAAACCCAGAGAAAACAGGCAGACACTGACTCTGAGGGTTAGAATTAGAGTTAAAGATAAATGAAGTCCTTTATTGTCATTATATCTCAGAGGTACAACGGAATGATTGGTGCTCCCATAGCAGCAAGTACAAAGGAAGAATATTAACAATGTTAAAACATTTAAATACAGTGCAAACAAAACAGAATATTAACAATAACTACAATATTTACAATATAAACATATGCAAGTGAATAAGAAACAATAAAATATGAGGGTAAAAGTGTCTGTTGTGCAAGTTTGAGTTAAGGTTGAACCCTAACCGCAGATATACAAGCCGCAGGTATCTATATTGAAACATGAGATATTTACTGCATGTACAGAAGTATTTGAACTGTAAATGTTTTAATGCTGGATTAAAACAGAACAGATCCAAGGGAAAATACACTAACTGCTATTTATTTACCTTCATTTCTCCTGGCTTTAATCATCTTCTGTCCTCCAGGACATTTTCTACTTCAGGACACCTGCTTTTATTTCCTCTGAAAGCTTTTATTTCAGACTTTTGTCATCACATGAGCTCTTCCTGCTGCTGCCGCCACCGTCTCACCATAGATTCATTGATGCTAAGCTAACGTGCAGCAGCAAGTTCAATGGCCTTCAACTTCAAACTTCTTGGTGTTGGTTCCATAAAGAAGAGGATTAGAAAATAATCACCAGTTGGTTAGTTTGTCGTCCGTTTGTCGTCCGTGTTCTATCTGCTGAAGAAGTAGTAGCTTATTCTTCTTCGCATTTTAATTACTGGTAGTCAGAGCGGCCCCTAGTGGTGGAAGAGAAATCCACAGAATAGCTGCAGCTTTGTAGAAACCTCATGGTTCAAAACTGAGGAAACAAGTAGCAGCTTCTAGTCCTGAAAATACGGTAAAGGTCAAAGTAAAGGTTAAAGTTAGAGTTAAGGTTAAAGTTAGTTTGAATTATAGTTAAAGTTAGTGTTAGAATTAGAGTTCAGGTTGAAGTTTAAGTCAGAGTTGAGGTCAAAGGTTAAAGCTGGACTTGAGTCTCATGGAGTGACAGCAGCTCCTGTAACTGAGAGAAAAGCTGTGACAGAGTAAATGTTGAGGTTGGAGCAGGTTGCTGCTGTAATGTTCACCTTAAAATCAGTCAGGAATCAAACCGGACATTTGATTAGGACTAAAAATACAGTGAGTAGTACTTGAGTTATTTATAAAGCGTCCTGCACTCACTCTGCCAATCATTTAGTCAAAGGATCAGTTTGGACACAGAGAACAGTGGTTTGTCTCCATCCATGTGTTTCTGTGGGAACCGGCAGCAGCAGGTCTGGGTGCTGAGAAGTAGGCCACAGACGCTGCTTGGCAATAAAAACGCTGATTAAATTCTTAAGAGGATGGAACATGCTGTGATGCCTTTTTTTCAGCCGACACCGTTTATTTAGACTTTAAACTCGATAACGACGACACGTCGATTCTTAAGTGTTTTATTAATTATTAGATTCTTCACTTAAAGCCACACGTGAAGAATAAAACCAGCTCAGTGACCAACAGGAGTTTAAAGCTGAGTCTGAGACGTGAGCTGGTTTGTAAACGATCAGTTTTCATCTCTTAAATTCTCAGACGGCGTGTTTCCTCTACGTGAAAATGAAAATGCAAACTGCTTTGACATTTGAATGTGAAATAGGAAATAGGTCATGGTATTAATGCTTATCAAATGAAATGAAATGCCAGTTTGCATTTTCATTTGAGTAATGGCAGGATTTTCCCTGGCTGCCTTCTTTCTTTTTTTCTTTTTTACGCTTTAATATTCCTACAGGAAGGAAACGTATGGAATTAGATTTGAGTAATTATGTAAAGTAATTGAAAAAAGAATTTCTAAGAATTTCTCAAATAAAAGTGATCTGAGTGTTTCACTGAAGTAAATGCTGTAAAATCTGGTCTGATTATTACTGAGTGATGCTGTTATAGATAAAAATAAACGTTAAAATCTGTGAAGTTTTCTCCAGAAATGAAACTTCATCACTGATGTGAACTAAGCTGCAGACGCCCTCAACCTTCAACATGTTGTTCTAATTTATAAAAGAGATTAAAATGTGTGAGAAGCTTCATAATATATAGATATTTAGTTAATTATGATCAGAAAACATCTACAGACGACTGAGAATGTGTTGAAACCCTGAAATTAGAGCAGCAACGATTAATCAATTCAAATCACATTAATCATTAATTGATCGATTGAATCGATTAATGGATTTATAACTTTTTTTATGGAAGCACATGTGACTCCTCTTACAAATTAAAATGCATCAATAGAAATTCTTTTTCATTTCCAGAATAAAGATGGTATATTATTCATTAAATGAATAATCCACGTTTCAGGCTGTGATTTAATCAATATTAAAAAGAAAATGACATTTAAGATTTCATTTACAAAACCTTCTCCGGCAAGAAAAAGGACCAAATAGTAATTTAAAATGTCAAATGTGAAAATTAAAATGTCATAGAAAGCAGAAAGAAAGTCAGAGCTGCTGCATTCAACTTATAAATCAAATTAATCAGAAATAATCAAACTACCTTTTCATTTTCTTCTTTTAAACTGATCATTCTGTGACTCAATTAAAGAAAAAAACAAACTGAGAAAAGATTTTTATTTTCATGCTCACCAGCAAAAACTGTGTGTGTGTGTGTGTGTGTGTGTGTGTGTGTGTGTGTGTGTATAAAGTGTATAATGCATACATATTGCAGAATGCAGTACTTCTTGCTTTTAAATACCTCTACTGTACATTTTTCAGTTAATATTTTTATATTCCAGCTTTGAGAAAAACTGATCAACATTTTAAACCATTTTATGAACCAAGCAACAAATCTATGAATTGTTTTAATGAATAAATATCAGAATAAAAATCATCCAACTGGTGAATTTGTAAAGAAAGTCTGTGTGTTTTGTTTGCACTTATTGTTGCTGCTAATGCTGCTATCTCCACAGCACGAATTAATTATTTTGTTATCTCATCATAACGATGATGAGACTTGAATCGCTGCATATTTAATTATGAATATTGATGCTTCAAGGAAAAGAACAGAGGGTTGATGCAGTTTAAGGCAGGAACCTTCTGTCCTACAGGTTAGAAACACTAGAATAGTATTCATTAAAATGGTGAGATTTATCTATCAATAATCAATCAATAATCACTATTAATGTATAATATCAGTTATAGATTATCAATAATCACTATTAATGTATAATATCAGTTATAGATGATCAATAATCACTATTAATGTATAATATCAGTTATAGATGATCAATAATCACTGTTAATGTATAATATCAGTTATAGATGATCAATAATCACTGTTAATGTATAATATCAGTTATAGATGATCAATAATCACTGTTAATGTATAATATCAGTTATAGATGATCAATAATCACTATTAATGTATAATATCAGTTATAGATGATCAATAATCACTATTAATGTATAATATCAGTTATAGATGATCAATAATCACTATTAATGTATAATATCAGTTATAGATGATCAATAATCACTATTAATGTATAATATCAGTTATAGATGATCAATAATCACTATTAATGTATAATATCAGTTATAGATGATCAATAATCACTGTTAATGTATAATATCAGTTATAGATGATCAATAATCACTGTTAATGTATAATATCAGTTATAGATGACCAATAATCACTGTTAATGTATAATATCAGTTATAGATGATCAATAATCACTATTAATGTATAATATCAGTTATAGATGATCAATAATCACTATTAATGTATAATATCAGTTATAGATGATCAATAATCACTATTAATGTATAATATCAGTTATAGATGATCAATAATCACTATTAATGTATAATATCAGTTATAGATGATCAATAATCACTGTTAATGTATAATATCAGTTATAGATGATCAATAATCACTATTAATGTATAATATCAGTTATAGATGATCAATAATCACTATTAATGTATAATATCAGTTATAGATGATCAATAATCACTATTAATGTATAATATCAGTTATAGATGATCAATAATCACTATTAATGTATAATATCAGTTATAGATGATCAATAATCACTATTAATGTATAATATCAGTTATAGATGATCAATAATCACTATTAATGTATAATATCAGTTATAGACGATCAATAATCACTATTAATGTATAATATCAGTTATAGACGATCAATAATCACTATTAATGTATAATATCAGTTATAGACTATCAATAATCACTATTAATGTATAATATCAGTTATAGACTATCAATAATCACTATTAATGTATAATATCAGTTATAGATGATCAATAATCACTATTAATGTATAATATCAGTTATAGACTATCAATAATCACTATTAATGTATAATATCAGTTATAGATGATCAATAATCACTATTAATGTATAATATCAGTTATAGATTATCAATAATCACTATTAATGTATAATATCAGTTATAGATGATCAATAATCACTATTAATGTATAATATCAGTTATAGATGATCAATAATCACTATTAATGTATAATATCAGTTATAGATGATCAATAATCACTATTAATGTATAATATCAGTTATAGATGATCAATAATCACTAATTAATCTCATTTTTATCTGTTCTAAATGGATCTTAAAGGGATATTTTCTCTAGTTTTTAACATCTTAACATGTTAGTGAACAAATCTGCTTCAGTCAAGTGTCTGTTTATTGATTATTGATCAATGAGAAATAGAATCAATAACCAAAAACATCAGTTGTGATTTAAAATGATCATAAAACATGTTTTTCACATCAAAGCAGCTTCATTATCATATTGATGAGTTAATTGAACATTTCCTGAGTAATATGAGTCCTACTCAACAACGTAGAGTCACACTGTAAATGCAGTGATACACAACCAGGACACATCTGGACACATCTGGATGGTTCTACTCATGGATCAATAACAGGACTTCAACGTTGATCATTAGGATTTAAACATGTCTCTATGGTCCAGTGATGCAGAGACTGGACTTTAAACTACACAGCTCCTCTGGTCCAGATTATTAAAACAACACTTTGCTGAAAGCTGCCACAACACATTTAGAAATGTTTCCTGTTGTGATGTCACAACAGGAAGTTAACAGTAACCACACCCTCTTGATCATTATAGCCCCGCCTCCTTCCTGTTGTTTGTGATTAACTCCTGTTAATCGGCCAATCACAGCAGAGTGGGCGTGTCCGTAGGGAGGGGGAGGGGCAGCAGTGAGAGTGTGAGAAGGCGACTGTGTTGCTGCTTCTTAATGACAATCATTTAAATATTAAACTGGGAAAAGTCTAAATACTTTATTTTTATATTTATACAGTTATGTAGTATTTCATCATATATTTGACTATTTTATCCTGTCAGTTATTTTTCTAATTCTGATATGTTGCTGCCAAATCTAATTCTGTTCAACAATAAAGGATCAATCAATCTATTTATCTATGGATCAATACTGTGTTTACAAGCTCAGAATATCCATCATACATAAAACTGACCCTCTGTAGACTCCTGATTTAGTAATCAATCATTTCATTATTGTAGTTATTGTAGTTGGTGTAGTTATTGTAGTTGGTGTAGTTATTGTAGTTATTGTAGTTGGTGTAGTTATTGTAGTTATTGTAGTTGGTGTAGTTATTGTAGTTATTGTAGTTATTGTAGTTGGTGTAGTTATTGTAGTTGGTGTAGTTATTGTAGTTATTGTAGTTGGTGTAGTTGGTGTATTTATTGTAGTTGGTGTAGTTATTGTAGTTGGTGTAGTTATTGTAGTTATTGTAGTTGGTGTAGTTATTGTAGTTATTGTAGTTGGTGTAGTTATTGTAGTTATTGTAGTTAGTGTAGTTATTGTAGTTGGTGTAGTTATTGTAGTTATTGTAGTTATTGTAGTTGGTGTAGTTATTGTAGTTGGTGTAGTTATTGTAGTTATTGTAGTTATTGTAGTTGGTGTAGTTATTGTAGTTGGTGTAGTTATTGTAGTTAGTGTAGTTATTGTAGTTATTGTAGTTGGTGTAGTTATTGTAGTTGGTGTAGTTATTGTAGTTATTGTAGTTATTGTAGTTATTGTAGTTGGTGTAGTTATTGTAGTTGGTGTAGTTATTGTAGTTATTGTAGTTATTGTAGTTGGTGTAGTTATTGTAGTTGGTGTAGTTATTGTAGTTAGTGTAGTTATTGTAGTTATTGTAGTTGGTGTAGTTGGTGTAGTTGGTGTAGTTATTGTAGTTGGTGTAGTTATTGTAGTTATTGTAGTTGGTGTAGTTGGTGTATTTATTGTAGTTGGTGTAGTTATTGTAGTTGGTGTAGTTATTGTAGTTATTGTAGTTGGTGTAGTTATTGTAGTTATTGTAGTTGGTGTAGTTATTGTAGTTATTGTAGTTAGTGTAGTTATTGTAGTTGGTGTAGTTATTGTAGTTATTGTAGTTATTGTAGTTGGTGTAGTTATTGTAGTTGGTGTAGTTATTGTAGTTATTGTAGTTATTGTAGTTGGTGTAGTTATTGTAGTTGGTGTAGTTATTGTAGTTAGTGTAGTTATTGTAGTTATTGTAGTTGGTGTAGTTATTGTAGTTGGTGTAGTTATTGTAGTTATTGTAGTTATTGTAGTTGGTGTAGTTATTGTAGTTGGTGTAGTTATTGTAGTTATTGTAGTTATTGTAGTTGGTGTAGTTATTGTAGTTGGTGTAGTTATTGTAGTTAGTGTAGTTATTGTAGTTATTGTAGTTGGTGTAGTTATTGTAGTTGGTGTAGTTATTGTAGTTATTGTAGTTGGTGTAGTTATTGTAGTTATTGTAGTTGGTGTAGTTATTGTAGTTGGTGTAGTTGGTGTAGTTATTGTAGTTGGTGTAGTTATTGTAGTTATTGTAGTTGGTGTAGTTGGTGTATTTATTGTAGTTGGTGTAGTTGGTGTAGTTGGTGTATTTATTGTAGTTGGTGTAGTTATTGTAGTTATTGTAGTTGGTGTAGTTATTGTAGTTGGTGTAGTTATTGTAGTTATTGTAGTTGGTGTAGTTATTGTAGTTGGTGTAGTTATTGTAGTTATTGTAGTTATTGTAGTCATTGTAGTTGGTGTATTTATTGTAGTTGGTGTAGTTATTGTAGTTGGTGTAGTTATTGTAGTTGGTGTAGTTGGTGTAGTTGGTGTATTAATTGTAGTTGGTGTAGTTATTGTAGTTGGTGTAGTTATTGTAGTTATTGTAGTTGGTGTAGTTATTGTAGTTGGTGTAGTTATTGTAGTTATTGTAGTTGGTGTAGTTGGTGTATTTATTGTAGTTGGTGTATTTATTGTAGTTGGTGTAGTTGGTGTATTTATTGTAGTTGGTGTAGTTATTGTAGTTGGTGTAGTTATTGTAGTTGGTGTAGTTATTGTAGTTGGTGTAGTTATTGTATTTCTTGTGGATCAGGCTGAGTTTCTTGTTGTTTCAGTGTTTTTGCTGCTGTTTATTCAACAGCTTGGTTCAGAGAGGATTCAGCTGCTGTGCCCCAGCGTGTCTCTGCGTGTTGTTAATTGTCAGCAGCCACCTGGCTGCAACAAAAGCAGCAGCAGCAGTAATCTGCATCACTAATGGCCTTTCGTTTAGCCTCCGCACAGTCGCCAAGAAACGCTGCTGAAACTTATTAAACTTTAAACGAGGGGCAAAATTAATACGCATTCAGAAATGGAGGCTTCCAGGATTTGGGTCAACGCTAAATTTCAGTTAAAATAATTCAGCCTGAAAGTGTTGGTGGCTTCATGTACATCCACACACATTCTGTTTCATTTCAACTATAGCCATTAAACTCTATAACACTGTTTTGAATTAAATTATTAGTTTTACTGATCATTCTGATGAATTCATATTTTAGTCTTTATTATTTCACATTTCTCAGGAGCTAAATCAAACATCTGCGTTGTTTATTCACTCTGTTCAAATATAATCTTTGTATTTTAACATCATGTGTTTTCATTAATACCCAATGAGTAAAAACCTCAAAACCTGGTTCTCTTTTCATTACAGTTGAACTGCAAAATAACATATATATATATATAAAACTGAATGCAAAACAAACATGAGAGACACACAAAATCATATTAAGGCAACACCACATCCTCAGAAAAAAATAAACTGAAAAACAAATAGAAAGAATAAATAAATGCAATGAATATAATTATAATGAATATAATCCCCTCAGTAATTAAAATAATGAGCATTAGAACATTAAAAAAACTAAATGTACATTTATATAAAAAAGGAATGATGGTCTTCAAGAGACGTGTTTTTCAATTTAATTAAAAAAATAAATAAATCTTTGTGCAATAATGAGAAACAAGTGATTTTTTTTAATTTGTTTTCGTTCCTGCAGCTGATTTTTTTTTTACAGACCTGAACCTGCAGTTTTCAGCTTATTATAAACGGTGTTATTTTAAAGACGTGAATCATGAGACCGTCATGTGTTCAGCTGTAGTTCAGTATTCTGTCATCTGTCATGGTCATATATATATATATAAAGCCTGTACCTGTATATCTCTATATCTAATCAGCCGTTGTGTGTTTTTTCTGCAGGCAGCTTCCGTTACTCCTGTGACATCTGCGGCAAGAAGTATAAATACTACAGCTGCTTCCAGGAGCATCGTGACCTGCATGCAGTTGATGGTAACCAGGAGTTTTTGGGACAATTTGCATGACAATGTATTTCTCCTTCTTAAATGGTTGAGACTGAGGTAGCTGGGTGAGTCTGGGTCTGTCAGCGTCCTGCTGCTGCAACAACACCAAATATCAAATTGGATCAGCGGAGGTAAATAAAGCCCACTGTTTCAGAATTTACTGTAATCTGCTTTTGCAAATATCCAGGTTGCACTTTACTGTGGAGAATCACTCTTTGCACTTTGTATTAAGGGAGAAGCTATAAATATATTTAAGTAAACAGCAGCTCTCCACTGTGCAGGAGACAAACATTAGTCCTGACAGGCTCATCGCTGGCTGAAATAAAGCAGCTGAATAATAAGTGGTAACCTTCATGTTTTATATCAGTGCAGTTCCTGTTTGGGGGCGGGGCTTTGGTTTGGGTCCCAGGAAGTGCTGTCAGAGGCGTGCCTGATCAAAACTCTGCTTCTTAAGAACCGATCCACTTCACACTCAACACTAGATGTCCTTCAGTCCTCAGCAACACATCCACCAAGTGTGAAGTGGATCTGATGAATAGTTCTCAGCATTTATGAAGGACAGACATACAGATTCCTTCCTTTATAGGTAGATGAGGCCGCTACAGCACCACCTATTGGCCAAATGGCATCAGATGTGTCCTCCTGATTTCACATTGATGTTCACCAAATATGGTCCCAATAGCCCAGAGTTTTCAGGAGATATGACGTGTTTTTCTAATAGAAGCTCAGATACAGTAAAACTGTCATCAAAAATCAGAAGATCTAAATAATGAAATATCTATTTATCTGGTTTATATGTATAGATTAGTCTGGACTCGAAGAATCCATGAAAAAAATTCACATTCTGAGATTTACGTTGCAGTAGTTGTTGCTATAGCATCAAACTGGACCACGTTGAACTTCCTGTGGTCCCCAGAACAAACCTCAGAGTGTGACCTCCTGTTTCCCCTCTCAGATCCTTATGAACAGGTGGTGTTACCTGTGGACGGCCTTAAAGAGGAGGAGCCAGTGGAGCCCTATCAGAAAATTGGACCAAGTAAGATGTTTGCTGTGCTTTTATTTTCTTAAATGGTTTGTATTATCATGTTGTTGTGTTTTTCCTTCAGAGAAATAGATTAGTTTGTGTTATTAACCCTTCATTTATTTCAGTTGTTTGTTTTATTTCAGTTAGACAGAGGTTGGAAGGGGCCGTGGAGGAAAAACAACCAATTTGTGCTCATGATTTAATAATTTCTGCTTTTAATTTAATGGTCATTCTGTCATCCTGCATCCGCAACACACACATTATTTTATTTGAAAAGCTTTTATTTGCATCCATTAAGACAGGACCCAGCAGAAAAACTCTTTTCTCACAATAATCAATTTTGAGGTTTTTCTATATTCTGTTTTCTTTCAGGGTAAAAAAAAAACAAAAACAAAAAAAAAACATTAAAATCCAGGTTCAGTGTTTGTGCAGCTCCTCTTTGATTCTGACACGTCCAAATATGGTCACATCCTTTGTGTCAGCAACCAATCATAAAAGCACAAAGCAGGTTTAAATATAAACTCTGAATCTAATTGGCTGAGTCAGAAACCTTCACATCAGCAGCAGCTCTGACACAAACCAAACTTTCCTCTTTGATTCCTGAACAGATTCTGGAGGTTTGTTCATGCTCATCATTCACAGCCTGATTTATAAACCAGATTAGAATTTATAAAATAAATGAAATGGCTGACAGTGATGATGATGATGATGATGAAGTCATTTGTTTTGTTGTTTCTTTCAGAAACAGGGAGCTACGTGTGTGAGTTCTGTGGGAAACAGTACAAGTACTTCAACCCGTACCAGGAGCATGTTGCTCTGCACACACCCATGGGTGAGCCCTTTCATTTAAAGCCACTATGTGTAATAAGATTAGAATCGGATTGTGCATAAAGTAAATTATGGCTCCGTAATGTAACACAAAATTAATTTGCATAGTGTTTTCTCTGCATCCGTATTGAGGTTGTTGCTATAAACAGGAGCAGAAATACACAGTCACTTTACACTGTTACTGAACTTAAAGGGATAGATGAAATCATAGGTGTCCAACCCGAGGTCCGGGGCCCAGCTCTGGTCTCCACCTCATTTCCTGTGGTCCCTCCAGAGCTTCACAGACTGGTGTGATTTATTTACAGTGAATAAATGTTTGAAGTTAACAGAGACACGCTGGTCACGTTGTCTTTGTACGACTTCGTTAACTCCAACATCTTTTTCTCAATCGGCCACGAAGGTTGTTTAAAAACAGGAAAGTTTCTGTTTTTCCTTATTTTCCTTTGTTGAAGTACATCTGTCATTACTTTCTGCTACTTTCTATTCTTTAATATTTAGCATAGCAACACTAAACCATAGATTCCAATCTTTGAAACATCCATGAAATAAATCAATAGTTAATAGTGGTTATCAGCATATTCTGGTATGAGTCTCTAGATATCTGTGATGATTTTAATGTTTAATAATTAGACACTAACAACAATACAACATTATTTCTGCAGCAGCTGATTTTAAATTCTGGTTAAAAATCTGTGTAAATTGTCACCATCACTATTATGAGTGGAGAGGTAATTATCTAATATAATAACATATAGAATAATAATAATACATAGATACATATATATGATCTTTATAATTGGTCCTTTGAGTGAAACCAGAACACTGATGTGACCTGGGAACTAACTGAGTTTAACTCTCCTTTATTTATTCCATGTGCTGCTACTTCACTTCCTACAGATGCAGATTAGACTCAGTGATAACATCAGAAACTTTAACACAGTTAACTCAATTAAACCCACAAGAAACTATAGTTATTGAAGTCTTAAAATAAAAAAGTGGAGACTCATACAGTTTTTCAATGACATGATAATAGACAACTTAGACAAAGGTTTTAACTAAAAACAAAAGTTTCCAACTACTTCCTGTCACATGACGTCATCAACTTCCTTTCATGGAGAAGACAAACCCTCACCCGTCATTTTATTTAGATTATTATGATCTTTAACCCATGTATACGGGTCAAATAATGTTTGGTGAGATGAGAAAGTCAAAAAATGTTTAAAGTACAGTTTTAAAATCATTCATCATGTATCTCACAATGGAACCAAATGTCAAATACTGTAACTGAAAAACAATGATAAATTATAAGTAATGAAACCACCTGGAATATAAACCTTATAAACCTTTTATAAACGTTTTTAAGAGGGTTAAACTGTCTGGTACCAAATTTTTAGGGTCACACCACATGATATTTCTGACTTTATCCCATATATCTATTTACCTACATTATAATAATAACAATAATTCTGTTTATATTTTCTATAACAGGACTTTTGCTTCTAATGGAATATTTTGTTTCTGTCCTGTATTGGTCCTTTTTTTAAATAAAGATCTGAATACTTCCACCACCTCTGCTGATGTTAACAAACAATGATTAAAAGTGCCGACACCTTCCTGAAGCTCGATAAAACACCTTTTCTGTCCATGTCTGACCCTGGTCTCTCTGGACTTCCTGTGTCTCCAGGCTCCTTCGACATTAAGGCGTCTCGGGTGCAGGAATGTGGCAGCATGGACATGAGCAAATTTGGCCACAGCCAAAGCAGTAAGATAAAAGGTAAGAATCATCCTTTAACTCCTACAACACACACACTCACACACACACACACACACACACACACACACACTCACACACACACACACACTCACACACACCCTCTGACTAACTGGAATCTGATGGTCGGACCTCAGCGTATGATTTACAGACCATAAAGTTTATATTTGTCATTGGTGATGTAGAAGTTGAATGTAATTGGTGCAGCTTGTCAACATGATAAAGTGCAATATTGGAATAAAGTCAGGTGAGAATTGATGATGGATAAATGTGAAAACAGCTGGTGAACATGATGAGAAAGTAGATGCTACTGCTGCCGCTAACGCTGCTGCTGCTAAGGCTGCTGCTGCTCCTAACACTGCTGCTGCTAACGCTGCTGCTGCTGCTAACACTGCTGCTGCTAAGGCTGCTGCTGCTCCTAACACTGCTGCTGCCGCTAACGCTGCTGCTGCTGCTAACACTGCTGCTGCTAAGGCTGCTGCTGCCGCTAAGGCTGCTGCTGCTAAGGCTGCTGCTGCTCCTAACACTGCTGCTGCCGCTAACACTGCTGCTGCTAAGGCTGCTGCTGCTCCTAACACTGCTGCTGCTGCTAACGCTGCTGCTGCTGCTAACACTGCTGCTGCTAAGGCTGCTGCTGCTCCTAACACTGCTGCTGCTGCTAACGCTGCTGCTGCCGCTAATGCTGCTGCTGCTAAGGCTGCTGCTGCTCCTAACACTGCTGCTGCTGCTAACGCTGCTGCTGCTGCTAACACTGCTGCTGCTAAGGCTGCTGCTGCTCCTAACACTGCTGCTGCTGCTAACGCTGCTGCTGCTGCTAACACTGCTGCTGCTAAGGCTGCTGCTGCTCCTAACACTGCTGCTGCTGCTAACGCTGCTGCTGCCATATGACCACCTCAGTGCAGCCAGTGGATTACCATGATATTACCATGATATTACCATGAAATTAGCAGCATTTCATAGCTGGGTGTGAGGCCACAGAGCGTGACAGTGATATTGTGATAAATGTCCAGAGAAACCAGCTCAGTGTGGAGAAATCTGAACCAATCTCTGAAAACACAACGTGTTTCTGTTATTTTAACATTTCACATTGTCATCGAAACCTTTTTTACAGACAACAATAAGGGAGGAATGTAACTAAGTACATTTACTCAAGTACTAAAGAAACCAGGAAATAATCAGAGAAGAGAAGCTGGAACCAGAGAATTGATTGAAATCAATTATCAAAATAGTTGGAGGTTAATATTAATCGACTTATGGAATTAAATTACACAGGTGAAAAGAATCCATTGTCCAGCCTAAAGGTCACATTTCTCTGATTTATTTTCTCCGTCGGCCTCTGTTCACCTGTCGCTGCTCATAGATTCACCCACTGCCTTCAAAATAAAAGCAGTGACTAGTACTAAATTAGTTCTATGGCTGTAACCGTTCACTAAATTCATGGTTCTGTAAGTTTTAAGTACAGCATAAAATAAAAAAGAATGTAGTTGGCTCATATTTCCCATGTCTGAGTTATTAACAGCTCCAACTAATGGAGATTTTCCCTCTAAACTACTCACATGGTTCCATTTCAATAAGAGTTCCAGTGATCCAATATTTCACCAAAAATCAAAGATTAGAGCAAAAGTCCAGAAAGTGGAAGCGATTTAAATCCTTGTAGCAGGGCTGGCCGTCATATATCAGCCCCCTCCCCGTTTCCTGAGCAGCTCTCTGCCATAAAGACTATTTAAAGCCTCACATCTTAAAAGTGGGTCAAAAAGATGGAATGAAGAGGAAGAATTAAGCCCATATTTAAATGTGATATGAACATTTGGATCCTTTTGTTAAGGCTGTTAGTGTGATTGATTTGCATGGCACAAACTTAGATTAAGAAGACATTTCATGGCATTTTTGACTTTGCTCCTTTTGTGCAGGGCCTGTAGCACAGAGTGTGTTAATAAAGGTCTGTGTTGTTTTATTTTCATTCACAGGAAGCCCCTTCAGACGGAAACTGGAGAGCGCGATTCAGTCCAGCCTGGTCGACACAAACAGTTCACAGAATTCCAGCGGTGAGTCCTGAGTCACTAACACTTCACTTTACAGGGAATATGTGTGAAAATGTCCCTGAGTTCCAGGTCTGAACGTCTGGAATAGTGATAAACATGTATATGATCATTTCTAGATCTTTGATATTTAGGGAATTTGGAAAATAAAGTAAAGGTTGTGGTTCAGGTGTTTTCTGCTGGAGAATGAATGAATAAAGTTATAATGACTGTCAGCATCACAACAGCAGCTTAGATCTGTGTTGCTGTAAAACATAAAGTCATAATTAGTTACTTTTAATTTAATTCTAATTGAACTGTTTATTATCACCAATCATTACTTGGCTAATCTGGTCTGTTTTATTGCACAGATGAAGGAACAGAAATATGATTGATTGATTGATTGATTCATATTAAACACCAGACATCATCTCCATAACAAATCAATGTCTGGAGAAAGTCTAGAATGTTAAAAAGTAAAGTGTGTGATTGTCTCCTGATGTTAAGTTGGAGCTGTGAAGATGTCTGTGCTACCTGACCCTGTATAATTATAATTATTGATGATGTATAAAACTCCATGTTAGTTATTTCACGAAACAACAGAGCTGCATCAGCTGATCACAGCTTCATCACCATAGTAACCAGAAAGTGACCATGAGGCATCTTTCCTTAATCCGATTATTAAATAACTAACTAAAATCAAACTTTGTGCCCAGATTCTAAAACTAACAGCTGTTTTCTGACTGGTTTGAAATGGGCGGAGCTTAGAGAAAAAAAGGTGATGTAATGTTTCCACGGACCAATCAGATGAGCCCAGACCAGATCAAGCCACACCCACACATTCCTGATTATTAGTAATAATAATAATAATTATTATTATATTATACTGGTAAATACACATTTATGTATCAATGAAGACATCCCTGAGTCCCTGATGTGTTTGTTCTGTGTGATGCTGTAAACAAGATATTATTTTAATAAGCTGCTGTTTTTTTATATCTGACACTTTGGCATCAGGCTTGATTGCCTGCTGCTGGAATTAATCAATAAGTGTATGTGGCTGTAATGAATTAACATTGATTATGTACAGGTTACATCACTCACTGATCAGAAGTCCTGACACGTTGGTTGAAATCACAGAATTAGAGAAAAACGACCGTTTTATTAATGTTTTTGGTGTCTCAACTCCTCTTCCTCCTCCTTTTCCTCTTCCTCCTCCTTCTCCTCCTTCCCACCACTCCTCCTCCTTCTCCTCCTCCTTTCCCCCACTCCTCCTCTTCCTCCTCCTCCTCCTCTTCCTCCTCCTCTTCATCTCTCCACAGGAACTCCGAGCCCTCTGGTGGCCACCTCCTTCTCTACAACACAGAGTAAGTCTCCTCCTCCTCCTCCTCCTCCTCCTCCTCCTCCTCCTCCTGCTACTTCCTTCCTCTCCATCATTTCATCCACCTTTTTATTTTTCTGTTCTTCTTCCCTTTGTGTTAATGTGTCATTTGTTTGTTGCTGAACGTTTCTGATCCATCGTGATTCTACAGATTTGTTGCATTTAGCCTCATTAACTGTGACTAGATGATTCCTGCCCATGTGATAAACTGTGTCCTGTCTCTGGATTCTCTTATAGACGATGCTGGAGATTTCATTTTAAAGCTGTTAACATTTCTATTCTTTGCCTTTTATTAGATAGAAATGGGAGTTTATAGAGAGGAGCTGTGGAGTGTTTTACTGGTTAAAGCATCAGTGTGTAACAGGACGTTTTCAGCTGCTTGTTGGATAAATAACAACATTATGGGATGTTGATGGTGTTTTCAGAGCTCAGCTGCAGGATCCGTGTAGTAAATATGAATATTTTAGGGCTGGGCGATTTGGCCTAAAAATGTAATCTCTAATTTATTTTATTTAATTAATTTTGATTTAATCCTTGATTTATTTTGTCTTTTTCAATAAACAAAGTAAAAAGGTGAGATTTAAAGACTTTATTATTTCAATGAACTGACTGATTCTAGCCCTCATTATTGTGCAAAGATTTTATTTATCTTTTAAAAGTACAATTCTCTGAAAAGTGAAGTTTACAAATGTATGTTTTGTTTTCTGGATGTATTTATGCTTTATTTATTTATTAGAATTACTGTGGGATATCATTTTCTCTTATTTTCATTTATTTATTCTAATTGTTTTCTTCAGTTTTTTTTCCTGAGGTTGTTAATGTCTCATTATATCGTGTGTGTGTGTTGTATGTATTCTTTGCCTGTACTGAACAAATTAATTAAAATATATATCATTATTTAAATCTCCATTCTGTGGTTCAGCCTTTTTCACAAACCAAAGTAAAACTAAATCATTTCTTTTAAATCGCCCAGCCCTGACCCCGGGTCATAGAGGCTAGATGATCGCAGCTTTTCCAGTTTTGCCTCTGACAAAGAGTCAACACTCTTCTGGGCCTCTGATTTTTTAGAACCCTACACTTGTGGTGCCTGTGGCATCCAGTTCCAGTTCTACAACAACCTGCTGGAGCACATGCAGTCCCACGCTGGTGAGTCCACTTCTACAAATGCACGTTCAGCTCCACAGGGACACAGATGCAGAATGTGAACACACCCTCAGTGGCTGCAATGCATGTAAAAAAAAATCTATCTGATAACATGTAATCCTTTCATTGTTTGAGGTGTAGGCATTAAATTCACAGCAGTTCTGAGGAATAACCAGGGTTGTTGCAGATCTGGTTCTGAGGCTGCTGGGTGAGGATTTTACCGTGTTTGTGTGCTTTGACGACTGATTACAATCAATTAATCTTATAGGAAGATAAGTCCCATCTCATATAATCATAGCCTAAAGTGATCAATAGTCACAAAACATATTAATTTCCCAGCGGTACAAAGAACACGGATAGAAAGCAAATATTCCAGAGGCTGTGACGAGCGAACGTCTGGTATTTCTGCTAGATAAATGTTTGTTTATCCTCCTGTGTCTGATTTATGTTCCTTGCATGCAGTTTGAGTCCTACAGTTATCATCTGGACGATCTGAAAACACTGTAATCCTGACTCCACCAAAGAAAACAAAATATATTTACACTAGATGATAAATTATGATGAGTTATTGCTGTTTGGCTTTGCCGTTACATTCTTGTATTATTGCAGTGACTCGGTTTTCATCTGATGACAAAACGTGTGACGTGGCTGAACTTTGATGAGAATTGACTAACTAAACAATTCAGGGTTTTTTTCTTTCTTTTTTTGGTAAATGTATTTATTTTTTACAGAGGAGGCTAACTTCTGTATTTGTGTCCTTTCTTTTTCCGGCGGTTGTTTCGTTTAATTTAGTCATGATTTTTTTACATTTTCCTCCACAATAATAAACTTCCTCCATTTAAACGTGTTGGTTTCCGTCGCCTCCCCCTGACGCTCCGTCTCTCTGTCCCTCCAGCCGACAACGAGAACCACACCAAAGGGGACTCTCCAAAAACCTCCTCAGCCTCGGGTCCTCAGGAGCAGATGTGGAGAGGTTCTCAGGCTCAAGCTCAGGCCCAGGTCCAGGTCCTGGCCCAGGCTCAGGCCCCGGCCCAGGTCCTTCCCTCAGTTAAACTACAAATCCAGCCTCAAAGTATCTCCCAGAGAAACCACACTCTCAGCCGTGAGTACTATCAGTTAGTCGCTATGAAAAGGTCTCTTTCCTTTAACTCTTGTTAAAACTATTATTACTAAGGCGGTGTCCATCTGAGCCACTCTTCCTTAAGAACTGCTCATCTGATCCACTTCACACCGCTCTCCTCCGAGTCCTCAGCTACACACCCAGCAGGACTGAAGTCTCGTAGAAGAGCGGTTCTACAGCTGTGTGAAGGACCGTGTCCATACAGGCTGCTCTACCAGGGAAGAAGAAGATAATGAGCTGAGGTGGCTCATGAATAATGGATGTAGTAGCTCCATCCTGGCCTTGGACTCTGAGTGTTTACAGAGGTTGTTGCAGAGTTTTAGAACTGCTCATTCATCAACTTCACAGTCGACAGTTAATCCACATGTCTGAGGAACAGTTCTCCAGACATGTGAATCAGGGGAGCAGCCCTAATTATTCAATTATTTACACAATATGTTTATTCAGCATGAGTGACTGTGCTTCTGTTTGAGATGTTAAACAGGTTTATATATACAGATCTATATACACTGCTCAAATAAATTAAAGGAACACTTTGAAAACGCATCAGATCTCAATGGGGGAAAAATAATGCTGGTTATTTATAGTGATATGGACTGGGTGATGTGTTAGAAACGGAAGGATGCCACCTCGTTTGATGGAAATGAAAGTTATCAACTTACAGGGGCTTGAATTCTAAGACCCCCTGAAAATGACAGTGAAACATGATGCAGCAGTTCAGTCCTTTCTGCTGAAATTTTACTGCAGCAACTCAAAATGGTATTCAGTAGTTTGTATGGCCCCCGTGTGTGTGTATTCATGCCTGACAGCGTCAGGGCATGCTACTAATGACACAACGAATGGGGAATCTCCTCCTAGATCTGGACCATCACTGAGCTCCTGGACAGTCTGAGGTGCAACCTCAGCGTTGGATGGATGGAACCATAATGTCCCAGAGGTGTTCTATTGGATTTAGGTCAGGCCTGTGTGGGGGCCAGTCAATGGTATCAATGCCTTCTCTCTCCATATGAGGTGGAGCATTGTCCTGCACCAGGAGGAACCCAGGACCCACTGCACCAGCATAGGGTCTGACAATGGTCCAAGGATTCATCCTGAAACCTAACAGCAGTCAGGGTGCTGTTGTCCAGCCTGTAGAGGTCTGTGCATCCCTCCATGGATATGCCTCCCCAGACCATCACTGACCTACCACCAAACCGGTCATGCTGGACCATGTTACAGGCAGAAAAACCTTCTCCACGGCTTCTCCACATCTGTCACATGTGCTCAGGGTGAACCTGCTCTTATCTGTGAAAAGCACAGGGCACCAGTGGTGGACCTGCCAATCCTGGTGTTCTGTGGCAAATGCCAGTCGAGCTCCACGGTGCCGGGCAGTGAGCACAGGGCACACTAGAGGACGTGGGGCCTCAGGCCACCCTCATGAAGTCTTTCTGACTGTTTGGTCAGAGACATTCACACCAGTGGCCTGCTGGAGGTCATTTTGTAGGACTCCTGGTGGAGCAGATACCTGGTGGAGCAGATACCATCCTGCTGATGGGTTAAGGACCTTCTACGGCCCTGTCCAGCTCTCCTAGAGTAACTTCCTGTCTCCTGGAATCTCCTCCATGTTCTTGAGACTGAGACACAACCTCTGTAGGGTCCAGATATCACCTCATGCTACCAGTAGTGACAGTGACTCAAATGCAAAACAAGTGAAAAACAGTCAGAAAAACAAAAGATGAGGAGGGTAAAAATATCAGCAGCCTCCACCTGTAAAACATTCCTGTTTGAGGCTCGTCTCATTGTCTCTAGTTCACCTGTTGTTAGTTTCATTAACACAGAAACAGCTGAAACTGATTAACAAGCCTCTCCTAACCGACCACATCAATATCCCTGAAGTTTAATTAACTTGATGACTTGACTTGATATACTCTGATATGAAGTGTTCCTTTAATTTTTATGTATATATTGTGTATATATTTGTGTATATATGACAGGAGAGAGTGTATAAATACTTACACAACTTACAGCTTTTCTACAGTAATGGACATACAGTAGTGTTCTAAATAATAGAAATCCGATGTGACTAACTAGATTAATTTGTTTTTTATTATATTTTTTATTGCCACAGGGCAACAGTTTACCAATAGGTGCAGTAGATTCTCAGAAAACCAAAAAGACCCATGCAACTAAATATTAGTTCAGTGATTCACAGGATTTATACATTGAAACACAACAGTTTGTACAAACTATTTTGAGTTTGTAAAGTCAACAACAGACACTGTGATTTTCAACTAATTGTCTAATGTCACAGCTTTAATATGATGAATGCTGGGTCTGGTTGCTTTCCTGCTGGTAAACTGTTGTAGTAATAAAATAATAAACCCTGGATTCATCTGGTTAGTCCCATTGGATGATGTTATTTATAACACTGCTGTAAATGAAGTCTTGAAAGTTGATCCAAACATTTCCTCAGTGCCTCCTCCTCACATCAGACCTCTGGTCTGTCTGATCAAACATTAAACTACGACAGTTTCAATAAAAACTGTAAAATCAAGGTTACTTTTGAACTATAGTGTATCCGGGTCAATGACAGATGGTGTAACTCTAAAATCTGGTACTAGATGCTCTTAAAAAGGTTTTAAAAAGGTTTTAAAAAGGTTTTAAAAAGTTTAAAACACGTCAACTACTTTTATGTTCCAGGTGAGTTATACATTTAAAATGTATCATTATGTTTTACAACAATTAACATTTCTTGTAAAAAAGAAATGCACAAAATCAGGATATTTTTTTTTGGATCCAAATGGACTTAAAATGTAAATTTATAGAGACCTGACGATATCTCACTCACGCTCCACTCGCACCCTCATGTAATCGCTGTTTCAGAAATTGTATATTGAAAAAGTATTGTTTGAAATCAGTTAATAATATATCAAATGTATATGAAATAAACAGCACTAACTGTGTCCTTGTCTCTGGCTGATCCTCCAGAGAATAACGGACTACCTGAGAAGGAGCGTCAGCAGGTGGCTGAGCGGCTTTTACGGGTAATGTGTTCAGACCTGAGCATGCTGAACGTGCTGAACAGCAAGGACTTCCTGAAGTTGGCCCAGACCCTGGTGGACACGGGGGCTCGCCACGGCGCCTACTCCACCCGCGATGCCCTCGGCAACATGAGTGCCTTGGCGCTGCGCCAGCTGCCCCGCATGTACAACCAAGTCAAAGTCAAAGTCACGTGCGCTCTGGGCTCCAACGCCTCGCTGGGCATCGCCGTCACCTGCCACTCTCAGACGTCCGGGCCGGACGCCTGCTACGTCCTGACGGCCTATCAGGTGGAGGGGTCCCGGCTGAAGCGCTACGTGCTGGGCGTGAGGGAGGTGGAGCTGAGGGAGGGTCCGGAGCAGGTCCACCACTGGGTGCAGAACGTCCTGTCGGAGTTCGTGATGTCCGACATCCGCACCGTGTATGTGTCGGAGCCCAGGGTGTGGGCGGCGGGGTTCGGCGGCTCCCCGCTGGGCGGCGGCGGCCGGGGGAGGATATGCCTGCGGTGTGCCGGCTGCTCCCTCGGCGCCGTGGTCCAGGCGGTTCTGGGGAAGCGGAGCCTCCAGGCCAGAGGCCTCCACGAGCTGGCCGAGCTGCTCTCGACGTGCCGGGACATCGCCTCCTCCACCACGCTGGTGTTCCGCGAGGAGCAGAGCACTAACACGTCCGCAAGCACAACCGAGGAAGGCGCCCAGAGCCCCCCGGCGCAGTGCCCCACCCCGCCCTGCTGGGACCGCATGGCCGAGGCTCTGCTGCAGGTCCACGCCCACTTCGAGCAGATCTGCGAGGCCTACGGCCGCAGCAAGGCCACGGCTCCTCTCCTCCAGGGGCTCAACAAGCACCTGCTGGGCACGCTGGCCTGTCTGCTGGCTCCTCTACGCCTGGCGGCTCTGGAGCTCAGCAGCCAGAGGAGGCCCACCCTGCAGCAGGTGCTGCCCGTCTACCTTCGCCTGGAGAAGTTCTTCACGTCCAAAGCTGGAGAGGCTGGAACCGGCACAGCTAGCAAACTCTGCCACTACTTCCTAGAAGCACTCAAGGAAAACTTCAAGGTACTGAAGCAGTATTTCTATCAGTATGTTTTATAAATGATGATGAAAATGAAAAGATTCTTCTAAAGTTACAGAGGCCTCTTGAAAACGAGAACCTGAAACCAGTTTTAATCCTGGAGCCGTGAAGTGTGTTATAGACGCTGTAGTATGTCAGTATCTGTAGAAACCTCCTCCAGCTGGATGAATACATCCATGTATCTACGATCACAAAAATAATAATTCACTAAATCAACACTTTGTTGAAGAAGTTTTAATAAACTCAAAAAGTTTCCAAACCAAGACTCATCATAACAGTAACGTTAAGGACTAGACGGCTACAGGTTAAAGGTCGGGCTGTTTGAATATGGAACTAATCATTATCACGATTATTTTGGTCAATATTGAAATCATGGTTATTCAAACGATTATTTTCCACAATGCATTTATTCAGTATGATGGGATTTAGTTTGAGATGTTAAAGATATATATCAATAACTCTTAAAAAGGTTTTAAAAATCACCAGTTTCACATTCTAGGTGAATTATATATTTAAAATGTATCATTGTTTTTTACACCATTTGACAGTTATTGTAAAAAAAAATTAGACAAAACAGTGACACTGTATAATTAATGTCAAATATGGATTCATCTTGATTATATGATTTTAGAGATCGTTGAGTTAGAGAATGGTTGTTCACACAAATCTCCTCCCACATATTTTCTCTTTTCAAGGTTCCTGTTATTTTCATTAAAAGTTCTGAGGTTTAAAAGTTCTAAGCTCCAACTCTGTTCGGTTTCTGTCACCACCAGAACAACAAGATGGAATAAAATCACAGGAACGCTGCTGCCAACCAGTGGTTCGGAGTAACTGCAGAGCACCTCAGTTTAACCCATTAAGGCCTGAGGCCTCTTTAAAAAACTCTATGAAAACTCTCTGGCTGATTTATAAAAGTTAGTAAAATGCTGATATTTCAGCCCTGTAGAAGATAGAAACTACATTCAAAATGTATTTAAGAGCTCACTCATGTGGCTTTCATAAGAAATCATTAAATCATGCAAATCATCATCACAATTATTTAAAACACTGAACAAACTATAAAATATAATAAAGCAAATAACATGAATTAGCAGGAACAGGTAGCGGGTATGATATGAAATGAATATCATTTATTATCATGACCATTATCCACTTCATTACTATAGAAGTCCTTTTATTCCTTATCAATAAAATGTCATTTATGTAGCATGTTTCTAACAGAAAGTAACAACAAACTGGAAAAGTTAAATTCACCTTATTATTTTTGTTATTATTATTATCATTACCTCCAGATTGCTGCAGTCTGTTCGTAGATGTTGAACGGGTTGTTAGTCTCTGACCATCATCATCATCATCATCATCATCATTACTGCATCAATACAAAGTCCTGAAATCTCCGTCACCATCACATTAGCATCATGTTACAGACTTGTTCCTCTCATATTCTACAGCAGAGTTGTTTCTGCAGGTAAATCATCTTGACTCCTGGTGTCCAGGTGTGTTACTGCTGAGTTATTACGGTTTTAGTTTTACAGTAATCATGGTGTTTAGTATCTTCCCCGGACACTTCAGGTGAAGTTAGGGGTAGAAATGTGTAATAGCACCACCTGGTCTTACAGGTTAGAACAGACACGGGTTGATGCTGAACTGATTGTTTCTGTGGTTCCAGGTGGAACGAGCCCACCAGGTAGCCATGGTCCTGGACCCACAGATCAAGCTGCGTTCAGTTCCAGCCTATCAACACGAGGACATCATCTCCCGGGCGTGTGAGATGGCCGCCGAGTCCAGAGACGGAGGAATGACGGGCGGCGGAGGATCGGGTGAAGAGCGGGACGCCGACGGCCCCCCGACCCCTAAAATCAGCCGCGTGGAGGGAGCAGGGAACAACAGCGGCGGCTCCAGGGGGACGGCGGCGTCCTGCTCCGTGTCCGCTAACGAGGACAGCCAGAGCCAGGTCAGACAAGAGATTTTTCAATACCTGGCCGAGCCTCTCCTCCAGGGCTCTCCTGATCTCTTCCAGTACTGGAGCTCGGCCGTGGGGGAGAAGTTCCCCCGCCTGGCTCGCCTGGCGCTCTGGCTGCTCGCCGTTCCCGCCGTCGGCATCCGCAGCGAGTGCGTGACTGTGTGTGAGCAGAGTCTGGCGATGAAGAGGAGGCAGCAGGTAACCGCAGAGGAGATGAACAAACTCATTTTCCTTCGCTCCAACATGGGCTAGAAGAGAAAAAACAAAAAAACCAACCAAACCTTCACCTCCAACCAATGACTCAAGACTATTATTTATATAGGTTTAGACCAACTGTAAACTTAAATGTGTATGGACAATAAATACTTGGAGACACATATTTACCAGAAAAAAACAAAACAAACGTGCGTTGTATAGGTTGAACACACCCATAAAACAATAAGGCTTCTCATATATTTTATACGGAGGAAGAACAGTACTGTGGACACAGTGTGGGGTGGAACTCTGTCATGGCTCTGGTTGGTCCGCCGCCGCGCTCCCAGACGTTAGCAGGAGGAGTTTATTTATCGCTGATGTGAATCCAGCACCAAGACAGAACCGCTGAGTCTTTCTGCTGCTGTTCTCATCTGATGAACCTTGTCAGGTAAAGTCAGAATCACTGTCATAGACTTCAGCCTCGTTCACATCGGCAGTCAGAGAATCAGGTCTGGACGTTCTTCATCCAGCAGCCACCAAAGACAACCTGTCGCTGTCCGTCCTTCACGTTTATGACCAATGGAAACGCTCCGTTTAGTTAAAACAACGAGGGTTAGACATGTCTCCATGTCTCTACCGTTAAATCCAGTTTTTCTTCTAAAGTCTGGTTTATTCCTCTAAAGTCTAGTTTATTCTCCTAAAGTCTGGTTTATTCTCCTAAAGTCTGGTTTATTCCTCTAAAGTCTAGTTTATTCTTCTAAAGTCTAGTTTATTCTCCTAAAGTCTGGTTTATTCTCCTAAAGTCTGGTTTATTCCTCTAAAGTCTAGTTTATTCTCCTAAAGTCTAGTTTATTCTCCTAAAGTCTGGTTTATTCTCCTAAAGTCTGGTTTATTCTTCTAAAGTCTAGTTTATTCCTCCAAAGTCTAGTTTATTCTTCTAAAGTCTGGTTTATTCTTCTAAAGTCTAGTTTATTCTTCTAAAGTCTAGTTTATTCTAAAGTCTGGTTTATTCTTCTGCTACGTAGCTACAGCATCTTGTTCATTCTTAGTTCTGTGTAGAGGGAACGTGTTGGTCTGATGAATCAATGCTTCCTCTTCACAGTAGCAACCGTTCACCAGGTAAAAAACTAAAGAAAGTCCAGCACAAAACAGAAAAAACAGGGAAAAACAGCTAAATAACATATTCTGGACTGAATGAACCAGACTTTTTGCTTCTGCTGTTTTTAATCTTCCGTTCTTGTACCAGGATGCAGCGTGTGTGTTTGTAGCTCATTGATGAACGTTGTCAGGTTCAGGTCGACGTGTAGTCAGGATTTGTTGGAGGTGAAGTCAGACTAGGACGTAGCTACATAGTATAAACCAGACTTTAGAGGCGTCTTCATCATCTCTTCATGGGACATGTCTTCATGTCTCCTGCATCTCTTGTGTGTAAAGGACCCTCCTTCTGTAGCAGCACATCTTTGCACAGAGATGCTACATCCTGGCTTGTGTGATGCGTCTCTGCTGCCGCCATCTTGCTCAGGGGTTCTGACCCGTTTCCAGTCGTAGAAAATCAGACTTTTCTGCTGGTTTTGGTCATTTGTATTAAACCAAACCGCTTTGAAGTTGTAGTAGATTCAGCCAGCTGTGATGATTTTAATTGTGAATAGGAATGCACATTTTAGCTGGTGCTGTTTCTCCTGACACAAGATGGTGGCCACGCTCATTTTCTCTTCATCCGTACAGCTGTGTGATTAATGTCCGGACCAGGTCAGGGTCTTGGTGCAGGTCTGAACGAGGCTCCTGATGCTATGACAGTAAATACTGTAGCATTCACGCATCTGGTGAATCTTCACTGCCACTGCACATCTCACAATTTAATTATAATTTCAGCATTTTCAGCGATAGGAGATTAACGTGAGATGATAACTGCAACTAAATCATTGCAGCTAATTTGAAGGCTGCTTCAGTGGCCTCAAAACGTAGCTGCAGATCATTAGCATGCAGCACGCTGCCTGCATGTTTAATTCTGAAGGGTAAAAAGCATCTGATTACACATTAATGATGCTTTTCCTCCTGTTACAACTTGTAAAGAAAAGTCATCCAGTGGTTTTATTTTCTTTCTAAAATTAACTCGAGGTCTTATGCTGCTAGATATACGAGTCACACTGCTGCACTCGTATAGAAAAGACACAAATACGACGTTAAAGTGGATGAAAACAAGCTTTCAGTTGAGGTTTCTGGGTAAAACCACGTTACATGCACAAAGAAGAAAATAACAGAGCGAGTTCATTCAGCCTTATTATCCAGCCGCTGGGTCGCAACAACAGGGAACAATTATTTTATAGAATTATATAAAACAATATCCAACTTTTAATACTTGATGGTACAACAAGCCTGAATATCAGGAAAATACACAATAAAACTTCTTCAGTCATTTTGACTGATGCTAGTTTCTAATGCTGATATTATCACAAACAGACCTCCAGTTACACAACACACCTGTCCTCACACACCTGTCCTCACACACCTGTCCTCACACACCTGTCCTCACACACCTGTCCTCACACACCTGTCCTCACACACCTGTCATTACACACCTGTCCTCACACACCTGTCCTCACACACCTGTTGTTACACACCTGTCCTCACACGCCTGTCCTCACACACCTGTCGTTACACACCTGTCCTCACACGCCTGTCCTCACACACCTGTTGTTACACACCTGTCCTCACACACCTGTCCTCACACACCTGTCCTCACACACCTGTCCTCACACGCCTGTCCTCACACGCCTGTCCTCACACACCTGTCCTCACACACCTGTCGTTACACACCTGTCGTTACACACCTGTCCTCACACACCTGTCCTCACACACCTGTTGTTACACACCTGTCCTCACACACCTGTTCCTCACACACCTGTCCTCACACACCTGTCCTCACACACCTGTCGTTACACACCTGTCCTCACACACCTGTCCTCACACACCTGTCGTTACACACCTGTCCTCACACACCTGTTCCTCACACACCTGTCCTCACACACCTGTCGTTACACACCTGTCCTCACACACCTGTCGTTACACACCTGTCCTCACACACCTGTCTTCACACACCTGTTGTTACACACCTGTCCTCACACACCTGTTCCTCACACACCTGTCCTCACACACCTGTCCTCACACACCTGTCCTCACACACCTGTCGTTACACACCTGTCCTCACACACCTGTCCTCACACACCTGTCGTTACACACCTGTCCTCACACACCTGTTCCTCACACACCTGTTCCTCACACACCTGTCATTACACACCTGTCGTTACACACCTGTCCTCACACACCTGTCCTCACACACCTGTTGTTACACACCTGTCCTCACACACCTGTTCCTCACACACACCTGTCCTCACACGCCTGTCCTCACACACCTGTCCTCACACGACTGTCCTCACACACCTCTCCTCACACACCTGTCCTCACACACCTGTCCTCACACACCTGTTCCTCACACACCTGTTCCTCACACACCTGTTCCTCACACACCTGTCCTCACACACCTGTTCCTCACACACCTGTTCCTCACACACCTGTTCCTCACACACCTGTTCCTCACACACCTGTTCCTCACACGCCTGTCCTCACACACCTGTTCCTCACACACCTGTTCCTCACACACCTGTTCCTCACACACCTGTCTTCACACACCTGTGCATCACCTCAGATCAACAGCAGCAGTGTTATTACACGTCAGACGTAGGACGATTATATTGAAATATGACGATATTTCTGCCAAATGTCGCTGCTTTGCTTAGTTTACAGTGTACCTGGTGTGTTGTTATCATGGTACTTTGGGTAAATTTAGAGTAAAAGTACTGCATCTTAAAATTTGGCAGCTTTCTCACAAAGTGCAAAAGAAAAAAAATACAATTTAATACTATATAGTTAATAAATTATCAGAATATTAAAGAATATTCATGAAAACTGCTTTAGATAAACGTAGTGAAGTATAAAGCATCAGCACATGGAAATACTCAGTACAGATACTTTAAATTATTCATGAGTACAGTACTTGAGTAAATGTAGTTATTTTTACCTTTGATGGTAAAACTATAGAAAACAGTTTTTACTCCTCATATCTGTCATAAACTCCCTGAAAACTTTTAAATCAAGACCTAAAAAACAACACATTTATTTTCATTTCTCAACTTTTCTCACAATTAAAATGATGTAAATGCATATTTTGATTAGACAATATCATGATATTAAATTTAGGATATCGTGTATGTGTGTGTGTGTGTGTGTGTGTGTGTTTGCAGTAAACTCATTATTTGTATTTATTTATTCCCTCCTCATGTATCACTCTATATAAACATCGTCTTCCTATGTGGATTTTTTAATTTTTCAGGGCAATAAGCTTCGTCAGGGGCCATAAAGTTTCCTCCTCTACTAAACGACTGTTCTCACAATGCTCCTCCGGTTAATTATCAACAGCAAATTATTTCAGTTTGTGAAATAAAACAGGATTTTCTCAGGAACCAGTGCACCCGAGCAGCCGCTTTCTCCTTTTTCTAACTCCGAGCTGTGAGCTGAGCGGCGGCGGCGGACCGACCCCTGGAACCATGACGCGTTTCACCCTGAATGAAGTTAGTGCCAAACGCAACAAAAACGGATCACTGAGGGTTTATTTCTCATTTTCAGGACGAAAACAATTAGTACATTCAAGTCAATACTAATGAAGTCAAGTTATTTATTTTTTTATGGATCCTAGAGTTAGCGAATACCTCCTAAAGTGACTGATGAATGGAAGTTATACTGTAAATCTGTTTGTTGCTTCTGGTACTAATTAGTCAAAGTACTAGTTTGTCTTCTGTGTGTTTGGGCCTTAAGTCACTTTCATTAATCACCTTAAACCCAACAGTCAGAGGACGTCATGCCTTTATCTTGCTGATCAATGGCCTTCTTTCACCATCTTCTATGAAGCTTGTAGTTTATTTTCCTCTGGTTTACTCAAAGGGACGAAACAGTGTCCTCTAGTGGTCAAATGTTTCACATCACGGACAACTGTAAGTGCTTTTATCCCACGTTCCCTGAACGCAGCATGTGTTATGTTGTGTTTTCTTGTTTTTTGTGTCTTCTCTTGGTTTATAAAATAGGGTCAGTATAATTATTCTAACAATAACACATCCAAGCACAAGGATCCACTGTATACAACTGAAATGATTCTACAGAAACAGACATCAGTGCATATCACCGCTG